>AWOL01S0074365.1:4914-15926 GCA_000715115.1 Nicotiana otophora | reverse complement strand
TTACCAATTTCTTACCATAAGTTTCACCATTTTTAAAGTCACAAATGGACAAGTAATACAACCACAACATAGCATAGTTTGTCTTTCCCAGTACCAATACACAACCCATACTATGTCTATGGAGCCTCTATAGATAAATAAGAGTACAATGATAATGCCGGCAACAAGGCCCTGCTATACCTCAACCATTACATATTAAGATCAAAAGATACATGACCCCGGGATGAAGTGGGGCTCACCAAGTCAGCTGGGAAGAAGGTGTACTTCTATCACTGATCAATTTCTCTTGCTGTGGAACCACCTTCATCCATTTAAAGATGCAGCGCCCCCGTCAAAAGCGACGTTAGTACCGTCGAATAGTACTAGTATGAAAACTAAACACCAATTTAAGAATTTAGAAATACAAGATAATTATGATGAACCAGTGCGGCAATGGAATAATGTAGATAACTGTCTCAACCATAGCAAGCTTATTAAAATCTATCAACAACATTTATAGGATTTAAGATGAGATCCTATGTAACCATCTTCACACAAAGCGGCCCCGCCGCCTAACCCGATGTATGCAGATGGAGGTGTACATACAATATCGCAACTCTAATCAAGCGGCCCTGCCGCCTCACCCCAATGTATGCGGGTGAATATATAACCACAGTACTAAGAACTTACACAAGGCGACTATGCCTCCTCACCCCAATGTATGAGGGTGAATATGCATCAACGATACCAATACCAACACAAAGAGACTATGCCGCCTTACCCCAATGTATGCGGGTGGAAATGCATCAACGATACCAATACCAACACAAAGAGGCTATACCGCCTCACCCCAATGTATGTGGGTGGTGGTGCCATAACAATACCAAAACTATACACAAAGCGGTCGTATCGCCTCACCCTAATATAAGCGGGTGGAGGTGCAGTCCCACAATACCATAATCCCTACACAAAGAGGTCATGCCGCCTCACCCTAATATATATGCGTGTGGAGGTGTATCACAGTCACAATCTCTATACCATAATCCCCACATAAAGTGGTCATGCCGCCTCACCCCAATGTATGCGGGTGGAGGTGTATCANCCTCACCCCAATATATATGCGGGTGGAGGTGTATCAAAATCACGATCTCTCTACCATAATCCCCACACAAAGTGGTCATGCCGCCTCACCCCAATGTATGCGGGTGGAGGTGTATCACAATCACAATCTCTATACCATAATCCCCACACAAAGCTCTCATGCCGCCTCACCCCAAAGTATGTGGGTGGAGGTGTATCACAGTCACAATCTTTATACCATAATCCCCACACAAAGCGGTCATGCCGCCTCACCCCAATGTATGCGGGTGGAAGTGTATCATAATCACAATCGCTACACAACTTGACATAATACCTTTCACATAAATCACGACTAGAAATTATAACATGTGGATATGTAATCCATGGTTTGGGACACATCCTCAATTTATAATGCAATATGATAAGAGCATTTAAAATACAAATTGGACATATATCTTCATCACAAAACGTATCGGAATACTCGATTTATAATCATCATCTCGAAACTTACAAGGATAATGAGAATTCCAACTCTTAAAGAAGAGTTTAGCCAATATACCTCAAATTCTTTCCTTAATGATACTACAACGATGCACTACACTAATCAACTTCAATCTACAATAACAACATCCTATGAGACCAATATTAGTAACAAATCCCATAGGTTCAATGTATTCATAAATTTCATTGCCAAGATTACCATTCACCTTCTCCCTTATTTTCTTAAATGTACTATTCATACCTTGAACTAGATGTTTATAATCCAATCTTTCAACTCTTAAAACTTGCAACAAATTCTTCAAATACTTCTAACTACTCATATTAAACGAGTTTGAAGCATTGGAATTACCTCTAGTAGATCAATCTTGAAAAATCACTACTTTGGTGATTTTTGTGTTCTTGAGGATTTGATGATGAAATCTTATATTTGGATGTAAGAATGATGTTATAAATCATGTATATTGAGTAATAATCGACCCAAAACATCATTAACAGATTACCTTGGTTGATTGGACTTGATTTGAGCTCCAAATCGTCCCTTCACCTCAAGAACCCTAACCCCCAATACTCAAAATATCCCCCTTCCCCGACCTTGTATTTATAGGCCCAGGTTTCTGGATTTCGGATGCGGCCCTGGATGCTTCGCATCCCCACTTCACTCCTCTTTGAAGCTCGGATGCGGACCTGGACGCTATGGCAGCACTTCACTGCCAGCCTCTCTTTCGGACGCAGCTTCGGATGCTTCGCATCCCCACTTCACTCCTCTTTGAAGCTCGGATGCGGACCTGGACGCTATGGCAGCACTTCACTGCCAGCCTCTCTTTCGGACGCAGCTTCGGATGCTTCGCATCCGCAGGCTCCTCCGCCAGCATTTGGTAATTTGATCATAACTTCTTGTAGGAATGTCCGAATGACGAATGGTTTGAAGCGTTAGAAACTAGACTCAAAAGATTTAATTTTATTGGTAGATCACCTCATAAGTCGTTATACTTTGGTAGCAGCATATGTTTGAAGTAGGATCTTGTACTAATTGAGACATCCTTTCCACTTAATGTATCCTACTTGTTCCATACGAATTCTTTCCATTCACAAAACTCCTTAGTATATTTCAACACACCTTAAACATATATGTTTCATTTCGAAATAATGTGGTTCTATCCCATGGGTCTCCTTTAATACTCTAACACGTTATTCCCAAATACCGTTGGCGTACTTTAACATATTAAATCGTTAGAAAAATTTTCCGGGGCCTTACAGTAAATACCCTTAGAGAAGGTAGTTCAATTGAATCCTTNGCCTCACCCCAATGTATGCGGGTGGAGGTGTATCACAATCACAATCTCTACACAACTTGACATACTACCTTTCACATAAATCACGACTAGAAATTATAACATGTGGATATGTAATCCACGGTTTGGGACACATCCTCAATTTATAATGCAATATGATAAGAGCATTTGAAATACGAATTGGACATATATCTTCATCACAAAACTTATCGGAATACTCGATTTATAATCAACATCTCGGAACTTACAAGGATAATGAGAATTCCAACTCTTAAAGAAGAGTTTAGCCAATATACCTGAAATTCTTTCCTTAATGATACTACAACGATGCACTGCACTAATTAACTTCAATCTACAATAACAAGATCCTATGAGACCAATATTAGTAACAAATCCCATAGGTTCAATGTATTCATAAATTTCATCGCCAAGATTACCATTCACCTTCTCCCTTATTTTCTTAAAAGTACTATTCATACCTTGAACTAGATGTTTATAATCCAATCTTTCAACTCTTAAAACTTGCAACAAATTCTTCAAATACTTCTAACTACTCATATTAAACGAGTTTGAAGCATTGGAATTACCTCTAGTAGATCAATCTTGAAAAATCACTACTTTGGTGATTTTTGTGTTCTTGAGGATTTGATGATGAAATCTTATATTTGGATGTAAGAATGATGTTATAAATCATGTATATTGAGTAATAATCGACCCAAAACATCATTAACAGATTACCTTGGTTGATTGGACTTGATTTGAGCTCCAAATCGTCCCTTCACCTCAAGAACCCTAACCCCCAATACTCAAAATATCCCCCTTCCCCGACCTTGTATTTATAGGCCCAGGTTTCTGGATTTCGGATGCGGCCCTGGATGCTTCGCATCCCCACTTCACTCCTCTTTGAAGCTCGGATGCGGACCTGGACGCTATGGCAGCACTTCACTGCCAGCCTCTCTTTCGGACGCAGCTTCGGATGCTTCGCATCCCCACTTCACTCCTCTTTGAAGCTCGGATGCGGACCTGGACGCTATGGCAGCACTTCACTGCCAGCCTCTCTTTCGGACGCAGCTTCGGATGCTTCGCATCCGCAGGCTCCTCCGCCAGCATTTGGTAATTTGATCATAACTTCTTGTAAGAATGTCCGAATGACGAACGGTTTGAAGCGTTAGAAACTAGACTCAAAGAGATTTAATTTTATTGGTAGATCACCTCATAAGTCTTTATACTTTGGTAGCAGCATATGTTTGAAGTAGGATCTTGTACGAATTGAGACATCATTTCCACTTACTGTATCCTACTTGTTCCACACGAATTCTTTCCATTCACAAAACTCCTTAGTATATTTCAACACACCTTAAACATATACGTTTCATTTTGAAATAATGCGGTTCTATCCCATGGGTCTCCTTTAATACTCTAACACGTTATTCCAAATACCGTTGGCGTACTTTAAAATATTAAATCGTTAGAAAAAGTTTTCGGGGCCTTACAGTAAATACCCTTAGAGAAGGTGGTTCAATTGAATCCTGTTTGCTAGAAAATTACACTATGTAAAAGGTACAAACAAAATTTTTCTGAGATAAAAAATAAATAGGGATATAATTCTCCTATTTCCAATAGTTAAAGGGCAAAATTAACCAATCAAAGAGCTTTGCTTTGTTAGCATTACCAAGCCACACTAAATATTAGGACTATTGAAATGTTGTATAGTCTCCAAAGGGCATAAAACTCTCTCATTTTATTCGTGAAATCCTAACTATTTTCTCTATTCATAGTTCAATCTAGGGAGATAAATCACATCTACAATTAAATTAAACTTGTACATTTCAGAAAATCCAATTAGTTAGTTAGTTTATTTACCGAACTTGGTAAAGGAATGCAGTATGCGTATGTGACGCACTCTTAAGATTTTGTAGAAAACTGAGCTAACTTTGAAAATAAGGCCACTCAAACCTCACCAAACTCATGGATAATAATTTGACCTTTAAATAGAAGTTGTCATATTTATGCAATATAGTTCTACTGATAATATATATTTTTAAGGTTATTGTACATCTCTGGAAAGATATCTAGTAGTTCTAATTATAGAGTATCCGTCTAAATTACCCTTCAACATTCTACTATGAATAGTGAGGGTAAATTAGAAAAAAGAAAAAAAAATGTGATTTCTTTTTTTTTTATTTTATTTTTAGAACGTCAAATATTTGAAACAAATTTTGTTGATAAAATCTACTAATATCTAGAATACGAGATAATATGTAATTGTGACAATTTTATTGTCAAAGTCGCAGTGGTCTGTTCATACAATGCCCCCTGCAATTTAACTAATTTCAGCTCATATTCTATGGTCCATGCTCATTGCTCCATATATATATTTGGTAGAATCATATATTTATATTTGTAAAGAGAATAGTCAATGATACACATGTTTTGTGGCATCCTCTGTAAGATAAATATGTGTAGTCGTGGACCAGCAATTAAAAATTCTTGACCAGAAAGAATAGATAGTATTGTTAGAAATAGCAATGGAAATGGATCATATATATTAGGCTTGAAAAGAAAAGGAGAAAAATAAACAGCAGTGGCGGAGCCACTTTTGTTTAAAGGGGTTTTAATTGGTATTCCTTCGTTGGATAATTATATTGTTTAGCTAGGTAAATTTTTTTTTTGTATATATATAATATAATATTGAATTCTTGTAAAATTTTAGCATGTTAATTATTTATATTTTGATTCCGTTAGTAAAAAGTCTGATTCCACCACTAACTACGTGCGTTGACAGCACTTCAACAAGGACTAAACAACATCACGAAACTAATTTATAAATGTATAAATCTACATTGCAACTAGAATGAGTTTTATCCATAAATTAAAAAAAGAGGGAAAGGTCAAGGTTACTCATGTATTATTCGTTATTGATCTATTTTATCTTCCTTTATACTTTTAATTCAATCTTACCTTTGAAAAAAAGAAAATCTAAAAGAATAACAAAAATTTGTTTGGTTACCAAGACCATTAATTTTCTGTAGAATAAAATTAATCCTAAATATTTAAAAAGAAGAGAGGTTATTTTCTGTTTTGAATCAAATCAAACTTGCAGAAAACCCGCAAACTTTTGAAGATACAGATTTTTATTTTTTAATAAATATCTTCAAATATTTAATTTTTCTTATAATGTTTGCATGTCACCTCTTATCGTCTTTTAATTTGATCATCCTCGTACCTTTCTTGTGCATATATATATATAATGCGATCGAACTATACTTCTTTCGGACTAATTAGTTTCCTGGAAAAATCAATATCGCTAAAATTGTTAAGCGATGGTTTAGCTCACTAATTTTTGAAAAAAATTCATCTCGACTTCTATATATTGTGTAGATTTGACCATTTAGTCTACTAAAATATTTTATTTAGAATCAAAGTAGAAGTCATCTTCAAACCTGCATGTCATGAATTAGGACCAAATTTCACCAATATTTTAAAATGAGAAGAGGAGAATGTGAAACAGGACTTAATTTCTAAAGCAATTGAAAGGAAATATTTGTGAAAACTTTCAAGCTTTCATTTTCTGTGTGTTCTTCTTTTACACCGTACAAGTCTATTCTATTTATATACTATAAAAGGAATAAAATGGACTAGGCGGAAGAGCCCCTGCCAACCCAACAAAAGAATATAATCATCAACTTCCTAACAACCTACAATAAAAAAAAATAAAAAAATAAAAGAATACATAATTACAGCTATCTACTAAATATGATAAAAAACAATATCTTCTAGAACATTGAACATTTGACTCTTCCTTTAACATATGATATTACCCACGCGTCTTCATCTGCTTATCTCCAAATTAGAAAATATAACACTTTGGTCTTTGGACAACACCCTATTTCATATTCCTAAACCTGGATCTCGACAAATATATTTTAAGGTATGAAGGGCATCTTGAAGATGACCCTCACAAGGGGACTGTTATAATGACTCGTCCGGTCGTTTTTAAAAGTAATAGCCCCGATCCCCTATTTACTATTTCTCCCGCATCTATTTTTTCTACTGTGACTTATCGGGAGGCTTCGTTTTGGTTTTTGGAGTGTTTCGGGATACTTAGTTCTTAAAATGGGAGCTTAAGTTTTAGGACTTTGACCGTAGTCAGAACTGCATGAATATGACTTTGGAATGGAGTTTCGTCGGTTCTGTTAGCTTCGTTGGGTGATTTTGGACTTAGGAGCGTGTTCAGAATGTATTTTGGATGTCTGTAACTCATATAGGCTTGAAATGGCGAAAGTCGAATTTTTGGGAAGTTGACCGGTAGTGGACTCTTCGATATCGGGGTCGAATTCCGATTCCGAAAGTTGGAGTAGGTCTGTAATGTTAAATATGACCTGTGTGCAAAATTTGGGGTAAATCAGACGTGGTTTGATAGGTTTCGGCATCGGTTGTCGAGTATGGAAAATTCTAAGTACTTTAAGTTTGAATCGGAGGATGATTCATGATTTTAGCATTGTTTGAGGTCGTTTGCGGACTCGACTAAGTTCGTATGGTATTTTAGGATTGGTTGGTATGTTTGGTCGAGGTCCTGAGGGGCCTCAGGTGAGTTTCGGGTGCTTAACGGATGGAAAATTTGACTTGTGCATATTCTGAAGTTGCTGGTTCTGGTGCTTTAGCACCTGTGGTGCGAAGTCTACAGGTGTGGTCCCGCTAAAGCGAGAAAAAGTCCGCAGGTGCACTTTTATCTTGAGGGGCAGTAGTCGTAGGTGCGACGAGTAAGCCACAGAAGCGGAGCCGCATCTGCGGAAGAGAGGTCGCAGAAGCAGATTTGGGGAGGAAGCCAAGTTCCTCAGAAGCGGACGATTGAGCGCTGAAGCGCATCCGCAGATGCAGATATATGTGCGCAGGTGCGGAGCCGGGGAATTTAATGAAATTTTACAGGTGCGAATCTTTAACCGCTAAAGGGGTTAATGGACCGCATGTGCGATTTAACTGGCAGAAAAGGGGCCAAATCGAGGGTCTGATTCATTTCTTCATTTTTGGACTTGGGAGCTCGGAATATGGTGATTATTTGAGGGATTTTCAGAGCGAGTTTTTGGGGTAACGATTCCTAACTCATTTTTGGTTGTATTTCATTAATCTATAGATGTTTCGTCCATTTAATTTCGGATTTGGATTGAAAATTTGGGAAAATGGGGGAAGAGTTCCCTAACCGAATTTCTTAGTTTTGATTGGGATTCAAACATCAGATTTGGTTAATTTTGGTACGAGTGAACTCGTGAGTGAATGGATGTTCATATTTGGTAACTTTTACCCGATTCTGAGACGTTGGCCCGGGGAAGCTTTTTAGGACGGATTTCGAAATTTTTATTAAAATCTTGATTTCATTAATTAGATTAGTCTATTATAGTTGTATTTATGATATGTAATTATTTTTGGCTATATTTGGGCCATTCGGAGTCGGATATTCGTGGAAAAGGCATTGTTACCGATTGATTGAGCTTGGTTCGAGATAAGTGGCTTGCCTAACCTTGTGTGGGGGAAATCCCCTTAGGATTTGGTACTGTTTTGATATGTGAGCGTCGTGTATGAGAGATGACGAGTACGTACACAAGCTAATTATTGTAAAAACCCGATTCCTGCTAAGTAATAACCTGTTTCCTTCTTATTCGAGTAACATCAGCATGTGTAGTATCTTGTTAGCTTATAATAGCATGTCTACTTGCCTTAATTGCTTATCTGAACTTTGTGCAGAATGTTTAGTGAATTTCATGTTTTTTCTTGACTTGTACCATGTCTAAATTGTAGGATTTCGCGTTGTATCTGTTAATTCTATTATTTGAGTTGCATATTTACTTTTGGGACTACAGAACGGTATTTCGGGAGATCCCCCCATACTGCATATTTACTTTGAGACTACGAGACGGTATTTCAGGAGTTCCCATGTACTGCATATTTACTTTGGAACTACGGAACGGTATTCTGAGAGACCCCCCTGTACTGCATATTTACTTTTGGACTACGGAACGTTATTCCAGGAGATCCCCTTGCACTGCATATTTACTTTGGTACTACGGAACGGTATTTTGGGAGATCCTCATATTCTGGATATTTACTTTAGGACTACGGAACGGTATTCCGGAAGATCGCCCTACACATTTACGTTTGAAACTACGAGATGGTATCTCGAAAAATCCCCTATTGTTATCTTTGTTTACTGAGATGTTGTCTTCTATGATTTCATTCTTGTTAAATTTCAGTCTTTATTTTACTGCGGTATTTTATTCTATCTTGTTTTATTATATATATACCAGTTGGGCCCTGGCCTGACCTCGTAACTACTCGATCGAGGTTAGGCTTGGCACTTACTGGGTACCGATTGTGGTGTACTCATGTTGCTCTCTGCACATGTTTTTTGTGTGCAGATCTAGGTGTTCCTTGTCAGCCGCTCTATCAGTGAGCCAGGACAGCTTTGGAGACTTCAAGGTATATCTTCCGCGTCCGCAGACCTCGGAGTTCCCTTCTACTCTTCTTTTGTTAGACTCTGATGTATAGAGACACTAGATTTTCCTTCTGTAGTTTGTGATTCACTATGTTCTGGGTTTTGGGAATGCTGTGTAGTATATTGAGGAGTTGGTAATTATACATGACAAGTGGCATAGTATTCAGTTACGGTGTTATTGCTACAGTTTGTTGTTAAATTTATGTTTTTATTTCATTATTCCGCAAATATTGGGCTTACCTAATTGTAAAGACTAGGTGCCGTCACGACGTCAAACGGAGGGGAAGTTGGGTCGTGACAAGTTGGTATCAGAGCTCTAGGTTTATAGGTATCGTGAGTCACAAGCCGGTTTATTAGAGTCTCGCGGATCAATATAGAGACATTTGTACTTATCTTCGGGAGGCTATGGAACTGTTAGGAAAATTTTCACTATTTTGATTCTGTGTCGTGCGAAAAATTGTTGACTTCAAAAAAAAAAATCATCTGTATTCTATTCTCTCACAGATGGTGAGGACACGTACATGCGGATCTGATAACCAGGCGCCCGCGCCCCCTACTAGAGCCGCGAGAAGCCGGGGCCGAGGTAGAGGCCGATGACGTACATGTGGTGCAGCCAGAGCACCCGCACGAGCTGCTACGGAGGATCCCCCAGTAGCTCCAGCTGGAGGGCAGACACCTTAGGTACCTGTTTCTGCACCAGCTCTCCAGGAGACCCTAGCCTAGTTTCTGAGCATGTTCAGCACCTTAGCTCAGGCTGAATTGATTCCACTTTCTCCTGCCACATCTCAAGCCAAGGGAGGAGCACAGACTCCAGTCGCTGGTACTCCAGAGCAGCGGGGGTTCATGTCGACCAGGTTCCAGAGATTGTACCAATGCAGCCGGTAGCTCCAGCTCAGCCCGAGGTTAGGGCAACAACTTCTAAGGTGCAGCAGCTCAGACTTGAGAGGTACAAGAAGTACCACCCACCTACATTCAGCAGATTGGCTACAGATGATGCTCATGATTTTCTGGAGTAGTGTCATCGTATTCTCCGTACTATGGGCATAGCGGAGACGAGTGGGGTTTCTTTTACCACCTTCTAGCTTAGGGGAGCAACCTATCAGTGGTGGCGTGCTTATGAGTTGAGTAGTCCGGATGAGGTAGCTTCACTTACATGGACTCAGTTCTCGAACATGTTTTTGAGAAAGTATGTCTCTCAGAGCCTCAGGGACTCATGACACATGGAGTTTGAATAGCTACGCCAGGGTGCTATGACTGTGTTAGAGTATGCAGTCCGTTTCAGTGATTTGGTCCGACATGCACCGGACTTGATTGTCACAGTTCGAGTGAGGGTTCGACGGTTTATTGAGGGACTCCACCCCAGTATCCGGATTAGTATGGCCAGGGAGTTGGAGATGGATATTTCTTATCAGCAGGTTGTGAGTATTGCTAGGAGATTGGAGGGCATGCTTGCCCGGGACAGAGAGGAGAGAGAGGCCAATAGGTCTCGAGAGACTGGTTATTATTCTGGAGCTCGTGCCCTAGCAGCTCACCATGGTAGGGGTTATGTGAGCCGCCCTATTGATTCAGCTCTTCCATCCGTCAACAGTGTTCCAGATCCTTCTAGGCCCCATGAGGCTTATTATGCACCGCCGATATCTAGTGTGCCTCCTGCACGGGGTGTTCCTAGC
>AWOL01S0074364.1:0-18864 GCA_000715115.1 Nicotiana otophora | reverse complement strand
ATAATGACCTAGTTAAATACCACTATTGGGGTCGGGGGAGGGTAGTATGTACGTAGACCTTACCCCTAGCCCAAGGGGGTAGAGAGGCTATTTCCAAAAGACCCTCGACTCAAGAAGATGAAAAAGTAATATATCATTACCATCAAAAGAAACCATGAAACAAATAACAACATCACAGGAACCAGAAAATAGATGAACAGCAAAACAATAACCAGTAGATATAGCCCGACACTAAGAGGAACGAAAAAGTAGTGTGACTCAGCATTAACCACTAACAGTCTAAGACTAAGCCCTAACAAACTAGCCTCACTCTGGAGCATTGTAGAAATATGCACAACTACCATAGAAATATGCTTAACTACTGTAGAGCCATGTCCTAGGTAATCTGAAGCCACGCCATGTCCTACCTGATCACCTCTCTACAATACTTCTTATGCCACCCTCTGCCTCTCGCCGAAGCCATCTGTTCACACCTCCTCACCAGCTCATCTAGGCTTATCCTATGATCATGCCCGAACCATCTAAGTCTTGCTTCCCGTAACTTGTCATCCTTGGGAGTCACACCCACCTTTTTTCCGGATATCTTCATTTCTAATTTTATCCATCTTAGTATGCCCGCACATGCACCTCAACATCCTTATTTCAGCTAATTTCATCTTCTAGATATGTGATTTCTTAACTGGCCAACACTTAGTCCCATACAACATGGCAGGTCTAACCACCACTCTAAAAACTTATCTTTGAGAATTGGTGGCACTTTCTTATCACACAGCACTCCAGACGCTAACCTCCACTTCATCCACCCCACCCCTATACGGTGTGTGACATCCTCGTTGATCTCCCCTTCCCCCTTGAATAACCGACCCAAGATACTTAAAATTATCCCTCTTAGGGATGACCTGTGATTCAATCCTCGCATCCAATCTCGCTTCCATCGGCTCGACGCTGAACTTGCACCGTAGGTAATCCCTCTTAGTCTTGATCAACTTGAAACCCTTAGAATTAAGGGTTTATCTCCAAACCTTCAGCCTCTTATTGACGTCGCATCGCGTCTCATCAATCAGCACTATGTTATCAACAAATAACATACGCCATGTAACCTCCCCTTGAATATGGTGTGTCAGTGCATCCATCACCAGGGCATATAGGAATGGGCTAAGCGCAGACCCTTGGTGTAACCCTATAACTACTGGAATATTCTCCGAGTCACCATAACTGTCCTAACTCGAGTCTTAGCTACATCACACATATCCCTAATCACTCTACTGTAAACAACTGGCACACCTTTTTCCTCCAAGAATCTCCATAGGACCTCTCTAGGAACCTTGTCATATGCTTTCTCCAGATCAGTAAACAGCATGTGCGAATCCTTCTTCCTATCCCTGTACTATTCCACCAACCTTCTAATAAGGTGAATAGCTTTTGTGGTAGAACGCCCTAGCATGAACCCGAACTGGTTGTCTGAAATAGACATCGTCCTCATCTTACCACCCTTTCCCAAACTTTCATGGTATGTGTGCTCTATCATACAAAATCAAAGAAATCCTACAAGTTCCCATCAAATCCTAACCTCATAAACCAGACAAACCAACACGACCCCCACTACTTTAGGGAACTTCACATGTGCTTCTACTGGGGGTATTACTAGGAAAAGGAAATAGGTTCTCTTCACCAACAAGATGACATGGCATAAACAAATTCCTTTCAAATGGTCTTTCTGTCTCTAGAGAAAACTCAGAAAACAAACTGCCTATTGATGATAAAGTCATATCCTTTGGATATCCTACTGCTACTATATGTGTCAATTGCATCATACCACATGCACAGTGAGTAGACCACATCTTCAACAGGGGTCATTTTGCTAAATCCATCTGGAAAGTCTTTACTGGTCCAGCTAGTTTTCCTCTACAGGACATGCCTCTTTTGTTGCTCCTGATGAAATAGTGGATTCAAAAAAGCAATAATGAGGTACATAAACTACTTTTGGATACCCTTCCTATCATCATATGTTGGAACTTATGGAAGAATAAGTGTAGTGCACTGCAATTGCATACCAACATCCTATAAGTAAAATGGCAGAAACCTGAGAATGGCTTTGTCAAACTCAATAGTGATGGCAGTGCACTCAGTAACCCAGGAAAGATTGGAGTTGGTGTCATTACCAGGTATTCTGCGTGCAATATCATGCATGCCTTAGCTAAGCCTTTAGCTGAAGGGACCAATAGCCTAGAAGAGATAATTGCAGCAATGATGGGAATACAATGGTGCTTGGAGAATGGTTTTCATAAGGTCCACATGGAAGTTGATTCTACTATGCTCATTCAACGACTCAATAATTCAGTAGATCACCCTTGGAACCAGGAAGTTAGTCTGCGTACCTCAAGACACTTTGTAGACAATGTGAGGAGTTTATATGTTTACAGAAAAGCCAACTTTCCTACAGATTCATTATCCAAACACAGACACAATCTAACTGACATGACTCACAACCACAACATGACTGAGTTCCCTAGTAATATAAGGGGTCATATCTATTTGGATGAGATGGGCATCCCTTCACATAGATATAATAGGAGAAAGAGGATCATACTTCCACCACTCTTGGCCTCCAGCTACTTACACATATATGAATGACAGAAATGAAATTAGAGGAGCAGATCTAATTGTCGAAATTATGGGGCTCAAATATTGGAACATAGTTTTGCAAGAAATAAAATATGCTCAAACCCATTGGGAAAAGGATACAGTAATAGACTTTCCTACAGATTCTTTTTTGCATGTTTCAGCTTACTTAGTTGTCACGACATAAATCAAATTAAGGGTAGGTCATGAATAACATCTTCCAATAAAGTGTTGAATCACATGAATAACATACGTGAGGAAAACATGTCCAAAAGACATATATACATATATATGCGAAATACAGTAGGGCGAGCCGATAAGGTTGCTATAGACAACTATATATTTAAAACTATAAGCTGACAAGGCCACATACTTTCCAACTATACATGACAGTCTACAGACCTCTAATAGAGTGTACAACTGTATGAAGGATAGGACTGGGCCCCGTTGTACCCATATCTACATACACAAATAACGTACCAAAACTAATAACAGCTCCGGATCAAGTGGAGCACACCAACTCTCGCTGAACATGGATCCTAAAAAGGGGGACCGTTAGCCTGTCTACCTGCACCTGCAGGCATGTAATGCAGGCCCCAGGAAATAAGGGCGTCAGTACGAATAATGTACCGAGTATATAAGGCATGGAAATCAGTACATAAAAGACATAAATGAAATATGGAGTAAAGGAATACGCCCGTAAGTCTAAATAATTTTATGAATCCTGAAATATTTATAAAGTCATGCATGTGCGTATAAATGTCGTACCATGCATAGGTATATATATACATAACATTATCAAGCCTCTGAGGGCATCCCGTCGTATCATCTCGGCCTCTGTGGGAGAAATCATCGACGTTTACCAACTGATCTGGTGGTGGTGCGTATATAACGCCGTAGCCATTTCCCATTTCCCATATCCCATATACAAATAATATATGCATATATAATGCCATCTGGTCACGGTTCAATATACATGTATAAATGAATGAAATGCATATGAAGTAAGTTAATAAGATTTCTCGGAATGTCATAAGATCAATATGTCTTCGAATAAACTTTATTAATTACGCATTTTTCTGAGACCCATGAACAGAAGATATAATAATAAGATACATGGGGATTCAAGAACATAGGCACCCCTAGTGCTTCTATGAATAAAGACATTTATTAAAGTTGTGCGTTTGCGTATTTCGTTTGTATCATATGAATCATGCCAAAAGGAAAGAAGGGATATCCTTAACATACCTGAGTCGATTCTCTTAACAATCCCTCTAACCCATGTCTTTTGAAAAGAATACGTAACGGCAGATCAAAGTAGGGAACAATCCGTATGATATTCTTGAAAAAGATTATACTGGGCTCCCTTAGAATTGTAAGTCACGTTGCACATTTTAGTGGTTCATAAGAATTTTAGTTGAAGCTACATCCATTACTTTGTAGAGATATCCATCCATTGCACATGGTAGGGGTTCATAAGAATTGTAAGTCACGTCGAAGCTACTCTTATAATAGTGGCGTGGGCCCCATTTGATAAGGATAATTTGCCAATATCCCCTAATTATGCCACCTATCAACCTAGCCAAAGAGTCACCATTTAGGGTTTTGATTCATTTTTCACTTGCTGCTACGTGGGGGTAGTGTTTCCCCCCAATATTTATCCACAAATTTCTAATTACCTTATTAATCTACCATTAAAAATCAATAATTAACCAATTATTTATATAATTAAAAATTATCTCAAATTACATAAAATACTAATCACTTTTAACATATTTTATATACCTTACTATCATGGTCATATGGTACCTTGTATGGCACTAGTCCATAAATACTGGGTATTATAGATTAGACCGTATTTTATTCCAAATTGACAAACATCAACGAATACTCATTCTTTGATTTGTTTACCCTCTAATCTTCACGGCACTCACTTATCTCTTGTTACAAATAATATAAATACTTATAACCTCAAAAATAATCTCATTCTCAAGCTTACGTTGATTAACTTACGGCGAAACTTAAACGTATGAAATGCGGGATGTAACATCCTCCCCCCCTTAGAAACATTCGTCCTCGAATTTTTAACTCCCCGGGATCTATATACATTTTTGACAGAGTCGCCTTTGTAACAATACGACTACCAACCCTTCCTGTAGAAAACTCAATAATCCAATGCCACATAAGTCCACACATGAATCCAATGACAATAGCCTCACATGACCAATGACAATAACTAACACATGAATCCATACACGCACCTTAAGGTTGCGATTTCTCAGTCGGATCATCCTCCGGAAGAGGAAACAAGTGAGGTCATTTCGATGTCAAATGGCAAAAGTTGGAAATTTGGATGATTTTGAGAAGTTTGACCGGGAGTGGACTTTTTGATATCGAGGTCGGATTCCCATTCCGAAAGTTGTAGTAGTTCCCTAAAGTCAATTATGACTTGTGTGATAAATTTGAGGGAAATCGTACACGACTTGATAGGATTCGGTATCAATTGTAGAAGTTTGAAGTTTCAAAGTTCATTAAGTTTGAATTGGAGGATGATTCGTATTTTTAGCACTGTTTGATATGATTGGAAGGTTTGACAAAGTCTGTATTGTGTTTTAGGAGTTGTTGGTATGTTTAGTTGAGGTCCCCGGGGCCTCGGGTGGATTCCGTATGATCAACGGATCGGATTTTTAAATGAGCAAATACCAGAAAAATCTGGTTGCTGGTGTAATTTCTTTTGCGGATGCTTGACCGCATAAGCGGCCTCGTAGAAGTGAGAAGAAGCTCGAATAAGCAACATGGGCAGCCTTGCTGTAAGGTCTCAGAAGAGGACTTGAGCAGCGCACCTGTGTGTGCGCATAAGCAATGCCACTGCCTAATGTGCGGAAGATGCGCAGATGCGCTAGGATGTGTCGCACCTACGATTGCACAGTAGCGGAAAAACTTTCGCGGGTGCAATGGACTGCTGGCCAAGGAGTTTCGCAGGAGCGAGTTTTGTGACGTAAAAGCGAGACCGCATGTGCAAAAAAATATGTCTGCAGATGCGACGATCGCTATGCAGAAGGCTTCTTTAAGTACGTGGGTTTGACCAATTTCCATCAAATTTTACTTGGTTGGGCGATTTTTGGAGAGCTTCAAGGGGAGGTTTTCATCATCTATGTCAAGGTAAGTGATTCCTACCTATTGAAAGTTATATACTTCGTTTATATTTGAATTTAAACATGGAAATTACTAGAAATTAGAATTTTAAAGAAAAACCTAGAAATTCATATTCTTGGATTTTGACCACGCATTTGGGCATGGAATTGGGAATAAATAATATATTTGAGTTCGTAGTGTTATGATGGGTAATGGTTATCTTCAAACATTTTCGGAATCCGGGCACGTGGCCCGAGTGTGAGTTTATCTACTTTTAGCGTGGAGTTGAAAATTATTGTAAATTAAATTATAATGAGTATTAGAGTATATATTTATAGATTTGCACATTTATTGACTAGTTTTGGAGCGATGAGCAACAGTTTGAGTTGTTGGAAAGGCCTTGGAGCCGGTTATGGAATTTTGGAGCGAGGTAAGTCTCTTTTCTAACCTTCTAAGAGAGAATTAACCTCATAGGCAAATTGATTTAATATGTGTTTCTATTTGTGGGTGGATACGTACGCACGAGGTGACGAGAGTCCGTGCGTAGCTACTATTATGCTTAAGATCGGCTAGTCTAGGACCCAAATCATGTTATTCTTGCAATGTCTGCGCCCTGCTTGTTAATCTAATTGCTTAATTAAATACTCAAACTTGATAAAGGAATTGTAAAAGGTTAAACTTCATTTTCTTGACTGTTAATGAGAATTTGGTATTCCCTTGAATAACTGCCCCTTAATATATCTTGAATTGGTTGTTCTAAATGTATTTTCTCTTTTGTGGAGCGGGTCGAATGCCTTCGTAGCAGATAGATGCATCTATTGTTCGCGCTGCTCAACCCTCTACAGTGCACAATGTAAATATTTATGTTGGATCGGATTGTACATCCTCGACATGATTTGCGCATAAATAATAATTGATATTGATTCATTGGCCTGTGATACAAAATGTTAAATGACGAGAATAAATTTGGAAAATTTCCCTATTAATAAATGAATTGTCCACCCACATCTTGTTATTGAGTTTACAGTTGTTTCATACAATCCATGCTTAACTATAATATAGGTATTTTATTTTTAGCCCATAGTAAATGTCGGAGTCGACCCCTCGTCACTATATCTTTGAGGTTATACTAGATACTTACTAGGTACGTTTTGATTTACGTACTCATACTACACTTGCTGCACATTGCGGAGACAATTGCAAAGGCTTAGGTGAGCTGCATCCCACATTACGTATTCGCAGCAAACAGAGTCTCCATCAGAGTTATCTACCCTCTCATGTCTAATAGTATTTCTAGACAAATGTTGTATTTTTAATATATTTCTTAGTTGATGCTCATGTACTTGTGAAAATACTATCATTTATTATATTTCTTAGTTGATGCACATTGCGGAGACAATTGCAAAGGCTATCCGGTATTGTAGTTGTGTAAATACTATCATTTACTTTGTAAATTTTATCTCTTACTATTTAATTGAGGGAAATTATGATTTCAAGAATACTGAAATGAGTAATTAAGTTAATCAATTATTGTTGCCTTGCCTGACAGCGGTGTTAGGTGCCATCACGACTTCAAATGGAATTTGGGTCATGACAAACTTGGTATCAGAGCATTAGGTTCACTAAGGTCTCACGAGTCATGAGCAAGTCTAGTAGAGTCTTTCGGATCGGTACAGAGACGTCTGTACTTATCTTTGAGAGGCTACAAGGCTGTTAGGAGCACTTCCCTTTCTTAATTTCTCATTGTTCGATTTGATTCCTTTTAGGCTTATGCCTTTGTTTCTTTTCTATTCAATCTTATGCAATGTGAAGTGCTTGTTATCAATTGGGAATCAGGAAATTTTAATGTACTGCAGAGGTGGTGCAGGATGTTTCTCCCTGCGTATTCGATTAGGCTTATGTCGTCGCCTTGCGGAAGGATGTTCTCTCACTGCAGCTCAGTAGCGGTATTTTTGATGTTTTTGAGGCTATGTACAGATTACCATGATGCTCATGAGTTGTTATCACACGATATTGATGTAATGGTAGGATGCTTGTCTATGTGAAGGGGCAGTGCATGACTCAAAAGGAGGTTTTCCTCAGTGTATGATTTAGAGGTTCGACATTCTATTTCCAGTGGAGGCAAGGCAATCGGACTATGGATGTTCAGGTTTGGGATAATGGAGTAATTAGACTTCGTATTTTCGAGCATGGTGAAATTTTCATCTGAGATGTTGTGTCATTATCCTTGTTGAATGTGTTAAGTTCGTCGGTGTTATGGTCTTCTTCAATTCGCCTTTGGACAGGGTATTGTGAAATGGTGCAGGGGAGGCGGTTGTTAGAGATCGCAATGTGTAGTATTTCTGGATCGAATCGGTGTTCCTAGGGTTGATGGCTCGATAAGGATGATCTACATAGAGGTTTAAAGTTGGTAGCGATCTATTGGTTCAAGTGCTACAAAGACGGATTTTGATTTAAGGCAACAACTGGGCAGTAGAGGATGAGGAAGGACATGTGAGAGGTGTCTTGTGGTGGTTAGGTTCCTAGAAGGCCAAGTGTGAGAAGTAGAAGTCGAGTAGTTG
Organism: Nicotiana otophora; assembly: GCA_000715115.1. Taxonomy (NCBI): domain Eukaryota; kingdom Viridiplantae; phylum Streptophyta; class Magnoliopsida; order Solanales; family Solanaceae; genus Nicotiana; species Nicotiana otophora. The sequence goes on along the minus strand of AWOL01S0074364.1, from coordinate 10,546 downwards.
CTTAAAGGAGAGGGTTTGACCAAAGTGGGAGAGTATCATATGGGTTCTGTGGTAGGATAACTACACGTCTTGAGGAAAGTTTTGAGTGATTTGGGATTCATGGTGGACAATGACTAGGTCTACGGACTAATTTGAAATATTGGCTACTACATTGAGGACGGTCAGATACGACAGGAGGGAGTTGCTTAATAAGAGGAGGGACACAACATGACTTTGGATTAGAATGTATCGGCGCACCTTTAGTTGATGTCAATGGTGAGTGAACGGAGTTGTACACCTGGTGAATGAGCATAGGCTCAAGAGGGTTTATTGGTTTCATAATAAATGTTCACAGTGCAGCGCCGTTGGGAGATGTCGGCATGGGACTTCCACATGTGAGTTATCTCCTACGAGAAGGTTAGCGGTTGTGTGGTATTGATGAAGCTTCTACGAAGAATTCTACTGGCTATCCAATAAGAGGTCGAATATGTGAATATGGCTAGTGATTTAGAATGTTCATGAATTGTTTAATAGAAAGATTCCTAAATATTTGGCGGGTTGATTGTACGAGATCATGGTAATTAAGAAGGAGGAATCTTGGTGGGGTCCGGGGTTATGAAATTGTAGCTTCAAGCTAAGTGGGGGAGCCCACCGTCTACGATTGGATTGCGTGGTTGTCTACTTCTGAGGTTTCTGGTTATCGATATATTGGTGGGTTATTACGACTAAGGAAAGAAAACATCAGTGGTAATTTGAGCAAATGATTTGAGGAATGTGTGCTATATTTGGCCTTATCGATTTATATTCAGGCTTTGGGAAGACTCAGAGTTTATGCTTTGTGTAGATATGATGTACAAGGAAAGTAATTCAGTTGGGTGCTTCTTTGAGAGGGTATCATGTGCTAGCAGAGCCTTCGAGTTGATTATATCCGGGACCAAGTCGGAATGGGTGACTCTCAACAACTATCCTAACGAATTCAAAATTAAAGTGCAGTGCCTAAGGACTTCGGGTTAGTGGTGTGGTCAAGTATCGAGCCTATGTAGTGGATTATGAAAGAGACTTAGAGTGTTCTACGCTATCATCGATTTGCGGTGCAATTTTGGAGGAATGGGAGAAAATAACTTTAGATTCATAAAGGAAATATCAGAATGTGTATACTAGTTGAAGATGCGAATGTACGCACAAGGAGGGTATGGGATGGTTTGGGGGTTTTGACACAACATGGTCTCATGAAATAGAGTCCTTCTAGATTAGTGCGGATTGGGTTTGTCATATTTTGAATGGAGATATTATTATTCCTAAGGCAAGTCTGGAGTAAATTAGAAGAAGTCGGATCGGTTGGCAATGGTTGAATCGGCATGATGGTGGCAATGATCAATTCCNGGGTCCAGGGTTATGAAATTGTAGCTTCAAGCTAAGTGGGGGAGCCCACCGTCTACGATTGGATTGCGTGGTTGTCTACTTCTGAGGTTTCTGGTTATCGATATATTGGTGGGTTATTACGACTAAGGAAAGAAAACATCAGTGGTAATTTGAGCAAATGATTTGAGGAATGTGTGCTATATTTGGCCTTATCGATTTATATTCAGGCTTTGGGAAGACTCAGAGTTTATGCTTTGTGTAGATATGATGTACAAGGAAAGTAATTCAGTTGGGTGCTTCTTTGAGAGGGTATCATGTGCTAGCAGAGCCTTCGAGTTGATTATATCCGGGACCAAGTCGGAATGGGTGACTCTCAACAACTATCCTAACGAATTCAAAATTAAAGTGCAGTGCCTAAGGACTTCGGGTTAGTGGTGTGGTCAAGTATCGAGCCTATGTAGTGGATTATGAAAGAGACTTAGAGTGTTCTACGCTATCATCGATTTGCGGTGCAATTTTGGAGGAATGGGAGAAAATAACTTTAGATTCATAAAGGAAATATCAGAATGTGTATACTAGTTGAAGATGCGAATGTACGCACAAGGAGGGTATGGGATGGTTTGGGGGTTTTGACACAACATGGTCTCATGAAATAGAGTCCTTCTAGATTAGTGCGGATTGGGTTTGTCATATTTTGAATGGAGATATTATTATTCCTAAGGCAAGTCTGGAGTAAATTAGAAGAAGTCGGATCGGTTGGCAATGGTTGAATCGGCATGATGGTGGCAATGATCAATTCCTTCAATGTGTTAAGTTTTCCAGGTGGTTATTTTGGTACGTGTGAGTCTTGACGGCCACCGTAATTGATTTTTCTTGGAGGCATTCGAGTTATTATGTCATGTTATGTGTAGATGGATCCCGGAAGAGTCTTGGTGGTTTAGACTACTACTTGGGGTTGTATTTTATGCGGTTATGAGAATTCGGTCGCGTGTTGCAATGGTTATCCTGAAATGAGTTAAGTAAAAGGTTGCTATATGATAGAGTGTTTACTCTATTAGTGGGTCAGGGGTTATTATGGAATTCATGTACTCTCACGTATTGGCATGTTAGGTGCAGTGAGCGGCATGAAAATCAAAAGATGAGGATCGAGGTTGCGGTTCGGTGTTGATAAGAATGTCACGAGCTCGAACGAGTAGGAAGGAATTCAGATGGTTAGAATAAGATGGTATTTTCTTTAGCGTCAATTGAGATCGGTGCCCTTTGTAAGAGGCCATGTGTACTGATTTGCGGATCATTGATTTGCTTTACATCATTTGTGTGGCCGGCGGTATGGATGTGCAGACTTGTTACCTGGTGCGGAAGGTCGTGGGAGCGTATCCCACGGGAATATTGTATAAGTCTGACATGTAGTCACTTGATTGAATAAATATTGAAATCAAGTATGGAGATTTTGGACCCATAAATATTGAAATCAAATATTGGTACATGTAATTAGTTGGTTGTGGAAGTTTGTTCCGGATTCGACGGTTGTTCTTGCGTGTCATGGGAAAAGGGTCATTATGGACCCTTGAGAGGTTAATTTCCCAAGCATGGTATGGTTAGAATCAGTTTGAGGTTCGTTGATGGGTCCAAATGTGGATGTGTACTCTACACCAGCCTGGATATGTTTGTGTATTGGGTTGCACGCCGCAACAGTGGGAGGTGGAGTACAGTTCCCTATATCTATTCGCATGTGTTTTGTCCCTCATTTTCGAGAGGAAGGTTCATGACATATTTTCAGTTGTTTAATTAGTTACGTAGGTTGAGTAGTTCTTTCGAGAGTTCATTTTTTCTTATGTATCACATTCGAGTTTGTAGCATGTTGGTACATTATGGCATCATACGAGACTTTTGGCAATGTCTGAGGTGGCTTATTGCCTGAGCATCTTGTACTGGATGAGACGAGATTATTAGACCTGAAATTAGTGTGACCAGATTTATATAAAGTGCATTAAAGAGATGATATGGTTCTTGTCAGGAGGAGAGACTCCGTAAATGGAGATTTGGCAGGTGGTTATGCTTTTCTACACATCTCGCATATCGTGGAAGTATTGCAAGAGTTGAAACATGACTTATATGTCTCATGAGGTGTGTTGTGGGCATCAGATTCGTGGAATTTCAGCTATTGTGGCCAGAGGGTGTTATTATTGTCATGCGAGCTATGCAATGCATGGTGTGAATTCTGTAAGGGTGTAAAATCATGTATGGTACAATGCGTAGTGATTGATACGGTGTTCGTATGTTGAAAACAAGCTTGGTAGAGAATTTTGGATGTTGTAATTTGACTCTAAGGCTTACTTGATTAAACAACAAGGGAGGATCTTCGGATTGGCTTGAGCTAATGTGCTCAACTGGGTTTGGTAGCACGGGTAGGTGCACGAGGTGTTAAATAGTAATTTTGGACAACTCCGAAATAGTTCCTAGCACATTCGAGGACGAACGTATGTTTAAGTGGGAGAGAATGTAACGACCCGACCGGTCATTTTGAGATCTAGCGCGTTGTTCGGTGGTTTGAGGCTACTTCAGGTATTATGACTTGCACGTATGGTCGTAATCGAATTTCGGGAAGTTCGGAGTTGATTTGGAAAGAAACAAAAAATTCTAATTTAGGAAGCTTTAAGTTGAAAAACTTACTAAGGTTTGGAATTTTTATAAATGAGCTCGGAATCAGGATTTGAAGGTTCCAATAGGTTAATATGATGATTTCGGATTTGAGCATATGTTCGGGTCGAGTGTCGGGTAACTCGGGAGTCTTTCAGCGCTTATTCTGGAAAGTTGGAATTTTGAAGGTTTAATAATTTTCTAAGTTTGGGTTGAAGTACATTTTGATATTATCGATGTACGTTTGGGATTCCGAGCCTGGTAATAGTTCTATATGGTGATTGTTATTTTACGTGCATGACCATACATTGATTTGGAGGTCCGTAGGTCATTTCGACGTCAATTGGCGAAAGTTTGAAATTTGGATGGTTTTGAAAAGTTTGACCGGAAGTGGACTTTTTGATATCGATGTCAGATTCTGATTCCGAAATTTGGAGTAGGTCCGTAAAGTCAATTATGACTTGTGTGCAAAATTTAAGGGCAATCGGATGTGATTGGTTAGGTTTCGGCATCGATTGTAGAGGTTTGAAGTTTTAATGTTCATTAAGTTTGCATTGGAGGAAGATTCGTGTTTTTAGCGTTGTTTGATGTGATTGGAAGGCTTGAATAAGTCCGCATTGTGTTTTGGGACTTGTTGGTAGGTCTGATTGAGTTCCCGGGGGTCTCGGGTGGATTCCGGATGATCAACAGATCGGATTTTGAAATGAGCAAATACCAGAAAAATCTGGTTGCTCGTGTAATCGCTTCTGCGGAGGCTCGACCGCAGAAGCAACCTCGCAGAAGTGAGAAGAAGCTCACATAAATAACATGGGCAGCCTGGGTGTAAGGTCGCAGAAGCGGACTCGAGCAGTGCACTTGTGTGTGCGCAGAAGCGACGCCACTGCCGCAGGTGCGGACCATGTGCAAATGCGCTAGGATGTGTCGCACCTGCGATTACACCGGAGCGGAAAAACTTTTGCAGGTGCGATGGACTGCTGGCCAGGGAGTTCCACAGGAGAGAGTTTTGTCTCGCAAAAGTGAGACTGCAAGTGCGCAAAAATACGTCCGCAAATGGGATGATCGCTGGGCAGAAGGCCTTTTTTATGTACGTGGGTTTGGCAATTTTCCTTCATTTTTCACTTGATTAGGCGATTTTGGGAGAGCTTCAAAGGGATATTTTTATCATCTATGTCAAGGTAAGTGATTCCTACCTATTTCAAGTTAAGTACATGGTTTATATGGATTTAAACATGGAAATTAGTAGAAATTGGTATTTCATAGAAAAACTTAGAAATTCTTATTCTTGGATTTTGACCAAGAATTTGGGCATGTAATTGAGCATAAATCATATATTTGAGTTAGTAGTGTTATGGGTAACGTTTATCTTCAGAAACTTTCAGAATCCGGGCACGTGGGCCCGAGGGTGATTTTATAGATTTTGCGAGCGGAGTTGGAAATTGTTGTAATTTGAATTATAATGAGTATTAGAGTATATATTTATGGATTTGCACATTTATTGACTAGTTTTGTAACGATGGACATCAGTTTGAGTTGTTGGAAAAACCTTGGAGCCGGTTATGGAATTTAGGAGCGAGGTAAGTCTCTTCTCTAACCTTGTAAGAGGAAATTAACCCCATAGGCAAATTGACTTAATATATGCTTCTATTCGTGATGGGCTACGTACGTACAAGGTGACGAGAGTGCGTGTGTAGCTACTATGCTTATGTTCTGGTAGTCTATGTTTTATCCCGCATTTCGTACGTAAAAGTTTCGTCGTAAGTTAATCGACGTAGACTCGGGGATGAGATTATCTTGAAGTTATAAGAATTTATGCTATTTGTAACAAGCGATAAGTAAGTGTCGTGAAGGTTAAAGGTTAAACGAATCAAAGAAAATGAGTTTCGTTGAAGGTTGTCGAGCTATAATACCCGGTATTTATGGAGTAGTGCCATACAAGGTACCCAAGACCAGAATAATAGAGTACATAAAGTGTGTTTAAAGTGAGTAGTATTTTAAAGTAATTTGAGATAATTCTAAATTATGTGGGTAATTGGTTAATTATTGGATAGTGAGAGATTAACTAGTTAATTAAGGGATTGGTGGGTAATTAATTAAAGATTTTGGATAACTTAACCCCCCCCCCACCAACGTGGCAACACCCCCTTCCCATCTAATGACTCTTAATAAAGATTGAAAGGTGGTACATTTTAAGGAAGCAATGTGACACCAAGTCTTTAAAGGTGGGGCCCACACCACCAAGACTTAGATTCCTTCTCTAATTCAAAATAAGGGTGTATTACATTCAAAACGTGAGATTTCATAGCACCTTCAACAATTCAAAACGTGTGATTTCATAGAATCATAAGCAACGTGAGATTTTGCAATTATAAGGGAGTACAGTGCAATCTTTCGTAAGAATATCATACGGACTGTTCCCTACTCCAATCTTGTAGTCACGTGTTTTGTCACATTTAACGTGTGTAAGAGGGATTGTCAAGAGAATCGACTCAGGTATGTTAATGCTATCCCTTCTTTCTTTTTAGATTGATCCAAATGATATAAACGAATTGAGCAAACGCACAACATTAATAAATGACTTTATTCATAGAGGTACTAGGGGTGTCTATATTCTTGATTCCCCATGTGACATATTATTATATCTTCTATTCATGGGTCTGAGAAAAATACGTAGTTGATGAAATTTATCCGAAAGGTATATTGATCTTATTATGTTCCGAGAAATCTTATTAACGTATTTTTTATCCATCTCATTCATTTATACATGTACATTGACCCATGACCAGATGGCATTATATACGCCGATAATATATATATATGGGATATGGGAAAAGGTTACGGCGTTATATACGCACACCACCTGATCAACCGGTATATGATGATGATGTTTCCCGCAATGGCCGAGATAATATGATGAGATGCCCTAAGAGGCTTGATGATGTTATGCATACCTATACCTATGCATGACACGACATTTATATGCACGTGCATGGCATTATAAATGTTTCAGAATTTACAAAGTTATTTAGACTTACAGGCGGAATTCTTTATTCCATGTTTTATATATGTCTTTTATGTACTTATTTTCTTGCCTTACATACTCAGTATATTATTCGTACTGATGCCCTATTTCCCGGGGCCTGCGTTTCATGCCCCCAGGTGCAGCTAGATAAGCTGACGGTTCCCTTTCTTAGGATCATTGATCAGCGAGAGTTGGTGTGATCCATTTGATCTCGAGATGCTTTATATTTTGGTACGATATGTTTGTATACATCTCGAGCAGTTCTGCCCTAGGGTTGTCTATAGATCGTGTCTAGTAGAGTATTGTTTATGGGTGTGTTGTGCACCACACTTATAGACAGGAGGCTACAGGACATACAGTATATAAGAATTCATGTTCCTAACGATATATTATTTTTTCAGTGATGCCTCCAAAGACTACAGCCGCACAGATGGGAAGGTTCGTGGATGGTAAGGCTACTAGTCGAGTGCCACGAGTTACCAGGGCTTGGGGAGAGTCTCATAGTGAGATTCCATCTCAGACTTCACATACCCCGCCCTCTCTAGAAGAGCTCAGAGGGGCACCCCGCCCCTGTACGTCCAGCTCCTCAGCCAGATGCACCGGGTCAGGAGATGAGAGATGCTATTCAGCTATTAACTCGATTATTAGCCGCGCAGACTCGACGTTAGGAAGTAGGTATTGGTCATGCAGATAGGTCCGTAAGTGCGAGGGTTCGTGATTTCATTAATTTGGACCCTAAGGTATTCACTGGGCAAATATGAATTAAGACCCTCAGGTATTTATCGATAGAATACAAAGGACTTTGAGGGTAAGGAAGGCCACGGTGACTGAGTAAGTTGATCTAGCTTCCTATAGACTTCAGGATGTTGCAATTAATTGGTAAGAGTCTTGGGAGTTGTCCAGAGGTGAGGATTCCCCTCCAGTAGTATGGCAAGAGTTTACAGAGGATTTTGTTTCGTCATTATCTACCAGAAGAGCTTAGACGGGACAGAGTTGATAAGTTCTTGACCCTTCGGCAGGGTAACATGAGTGTTCGAGAGTACAGTCTTCAGTTTGATTCATTGGCTAGGTATGCTCGCACTATTGTGTCTAAGAAGGATGATCGGATTCACCTGTTCATGATAGGCTTAGAGCCTCACTTTCTTAACGATTGTATGTCGGTCTCACTTCAGCCAGAGATGGATATTTCTCATATTTAAGCATACGCTCAGGGTATAGAGGAGAATAAGCAGAAACAGAGGGTCGATCATGAGCATGATAGGACCCGAAATAAAAGAGCGAGGTCTTTGGGTCCTTCTAGTGAGTTTCGAGGTGGTCAGAGACAACAATACCCAAGTTATCTAGGCCAGCCACCAGCAAGCGCACCCCCTCAGTGTTTCGGTAAGAGATTTGATCGTTCCACATATTCAGGGCCTGGTCATAACTCCAAGGCCTTAACTTCTCAGTATAGGGGCGAGTTAAGTCATATGAGGCTGCCCTTGCCACGATGTGCTCAGTGTGGTACGTAGCATGCCAGGCAATGCCGTGTGGGGTTGGGTGTTTGTTATACTTATGGTTATCCGGGCCACATTATGAGGGATTGTCCGATGAGAGGTGATGCAAGCATAGCTCAGCTAGTGGGATCTGTAGTTGGTTCGTTATCATCAGTACACCCCCTGGGCAAGGTTCACAAGAACCAATGGGTCGTGGTAGAGGCAGAGGCGCAACATCTAGCTCGAGCAGTCCTCGGAACTGCATTTATGTGTTAGCAGGAAGACATGATCAAGAATCATGACCTTATGTTGTTACAGGTATATTATCTGTCTCCTTATATGATGTATATGCACTGATTGACCCAGGTTCCACCTTATCATATGTCACTCCGTTGGTTGCTAGTAAGTTTGGAATAAAACCTGAATTGGTTAAACCTGTTGAGGTGTCTACACTTGTTGGGGACTCAGTGATATCTAGGAGAGTATATAGATATTGTATAATAGTATTTCATAGTCGATATACAATAGCGAACCTAATCGGGGTAGATATGGTAGAATTTGATGATATAATGGGTATGGATTGGTTAGCTTCTTGTCATGCCAACGTTGATTGTAGATCAAAGATGGTCCGATTCCAATTTCCAGTGGAGCTTGTTTTGGAGTGGAAAGGTAATACAACATCGCCGAGTGGTAGATTTATTTCCTATCTTAAAGTAAGGAAGATGATCAGAAAGGGCAATATTTATCACTTAGTTCGGGTTCAGCATGTGAAAGTAGAGTCACCAACCATTCAATCCATCCTTGTGGTTAATGAGTTTCCCAATGTTTTCCAGATGAGCTCTGAGGTCTTCCGCCCGATCGAGAAATTGAGTTTTCTATTGACCTACTACCAAATACTCAACAAATATCTATTCCTCCCTATAGAATGGCCCCCGCAGAGCTGTAAGAGTTGAAGGAACAACTAAAGGACTTGCTTGAAAATGGCTTTATCAGACCTAGTACATCACCGTGGGGAGCACCTGTGTTATTTGTGAGGAAGAAAGATGGTTCCTTGCGAATGTGTATTGATTATAGACAGTTGAATAAGGTGACGATGAAGAATAAGTACCCATTCCCGAGGATTGATGATTTATTTGATCAACTGCAAGGTGCCAGGTATTTTTCAAAAATAGACTTGAGGTTCGGGTACCATCAGGTAAGGGTTAGGAAGAAGGATATTCTGAAAACAACATTCAGAACAAGATACGGGCACTTTGAGTTTTATGTTATGCCATTCGGTTTGACTAATGCCCCAACAGTATTTATTGATGATATATTGGTGTATTCTGGTTCAGAGACTGAACATGCCGATCATTTGCGTACTATTCTCAGAGTTGTACAAAAAGGAAAGTTGTATGCAAAATTCTCTAAGTGTGAATTCTGGTTGAATTCTGTAGCTTTCCTTGGGCATGTCATTTCAGGTGAAGGTATCTGGGTTGATACACAAAAGATTGAGGTAGTAGCGACTTGTCCTAGACACATGACACCGACAGAGGTTCGTAGCTTTCTCGATTTTGCAGGTTATTACAGGAGATTTGTAGAGGGATTTTCTTCTCTTTCAGCACCTTTAACAAAGTTGACTCAGAAGGAAGCAAAGTTTCAATGGACTCATGCTTGCGAACAAAGTTTCCAAGACTTGAAGGACAGATTAACTTCAGCACCGGTTCTAACGCTCCCAAAAGGGACTGGTGGTTATGTTATCTATTATGACGCTTCAGGTATTGTATTGGGTTGTGTACTGATACAGCATGGTAAGGTTGTAGCTTATGCTTCTAGACAACTAAGAAAGCATGAGAAGAATTACCCGACCCACGATTTAAAGTTAGCCATGAAGATTCATGCGCTAAAGATGTGGAGGCACTACTTGTATGGCATTCATGTTAATATTTATATGGATCATAAGAGCCTCCAATATATATTCAAGCTAAAGGAATTGAATTTGCATAAAAAAAGATGGTTAGAGCTACGTAAAGACTATGACGTTGATATTTTATACCATCCGGGGAAGGCGAACGTAGTAGCCGATGACCTCAAC
>AWOL01S0074355.1:0-30052 GCA_000715115.1 Nicotiana otophora | reverse complement strand
GTACGCCCTGTTAGGTGAGGCACCGGGTGCTGGTCTCGCTCCGAGGTTCGGGGCATGACAATCGGAGTCTACAATATCTGTTCAAATAGAAGGATCTTAACTTGAGTCAACGAAGATGGTTAGAGTTTCTTAAGGACTATGATATCACCATTCTATATCATCCGGGGAAGGCCAATATGGTGGCCGATGCCTTGAGTCGAAAGGCAGAGAGTTTGGGCAGTTTAGCATATCTACCGGCAGCAGAGATGCCACTAGCATTGGATGCTCACGCTTTGGCCAACCAGTTTGTTAGATTAGATATTTCAGAGGTGAGTCGAGTTTTTGCTTATGCAGTTTCTCGATCTTCTCTATATGATCGTATCATAGAGTGTCAGTATGACGACCTCGATCTACTTGTTCTCAAGGACACAGTTCAGCACGGTAATGCCAAGGAGGTCACTATTCAGGATGACAGTGTGTTACAGATGCAGGTTAGGCTATGTTTGCCCAATGTAGATGGTTTGCATGAGTTGATTCTTCAGGAGGCCCACTGTTCACGGTATTCCATTTATCTGGGTGCTGTCAAGATGTATTAGGACTTGAGGAGGCCTTATTGTTGGAAGCGAATGAAGAAGGACATAGTGGAGTATGTAGCGCAGTTCCTAAATTGTCAGCAGGTGAAGTATGAGCATCAACGGCCAGGTGGGTTGCTTAAGAGGCTAGAGATTCCAGAGTGGAAGTGGGAGCGGGTTACTATGGATTTCGTTGTTGGACTCCCACCGACTCAGAGGAAGTTCGATGCAGTCTGGGTGATTGTGGATAGGTTGACCAAATCGGCTTATTTCATTCCAGTGGTGACTACTTATTCTTCAGAGCAGCTGGCTCAGGTTTATATTCACGAGATTGTCAGACTTCATGGTGTGCCGGTATCCATCATCTCTGACCGGGGTACACAATTTACATCGTAGTTCTAAAGGGCCGTACAACGTGAGTTAGGAACGCGAGTTGGGTTGAGTATAACATTTCACCCTCACACGGACGAACAGTCCGAGCGCACTATTCAGATATTGGAGGACATTCTTCGTGCATGTGTGATGGAGTTTAGGCGTTCTTGGGATTAGTTTTTGCCACTTGCGGAGTTTGCATACAATAACAGTTACCAGTCGAGCATTCAGATGGCTCCGTATGAGGCCTTGTATGGGAGGCAGTGTCGGTCTCTGGTGGTTTGGTTGGAGCTAGGTGAGGCTAGGCTTTTGGGTACAGACTTGGTTCAGGATTCTTTGGAAAAGGTTAAATTGATTCAAGATTGGCTTCGCGCAGCCCAATCTAGACAGAAGAGTTATGCGAATTTGAAGGTTCGCGGCATTGCATTCATGGTTGAGGAGCGGGTCTTGCTCTAGGTTTTGCCCATGTAAGGTGTTATGAGGTTTGGGAAGAAGGGCAAGTTGAGCCCTGGGTATATCGGACATTTTGAGATTCTTGACAAGATTGGACAGGTGGCCTACAGGCTTGCACTACCACCCAGTCTAGCTGTAGTTCATCTAGTATTTCATAGTTTTATATTCCGGATGTATCACGACGATCCGTCCTATGTGGTAGATTTTAGCTCAGCCTAGTTGGACAAGGGTTTGTCTTATGTTGAGGAACCGGTGGCCATTTTGGGCAGGCAGGTCTGAAAGTTGAGGTCGAAGAACAATGCTTTAGTGAAGGTTCAGTGGCGGGGTCAACCAGTCGAGGAGGTGACTTGGGAGACCGAGCATGATATGCCTAGCCGTTATCCGCATCTTTTCACCACTTCAGGTATGTCTCCATACTCATTTGAGGACGGACGTTTGTTTTGAGAGGAGGAGGATGTAACAACTCAGCCGATCGTTTTGAATATTTTAGGCTGATACCTTATTTATTTCCTCCTCTATGTTATATTGTGGTTGCGGGACTCACCGGGGTGTTTGGTTTTGGTTTCGGGAGAGTTTCAGAGTGAAATGGGTCATATAGTTCCTAAGTCGAAGCTTTAAGTTGAAAGGATTAACCGTAGTTTGACTATTGTGTAGACGACTCCGGAATAGAGGTTTGATGGTTCAAATAGCTCCGTATGGTGATTTTAGACTTAGGAGCATGTCTGGATGTTGATTTAGAGGTCCGAAGGTCATTTCGGTATGAATTGGCAAAAGTTAGAGCGGGAGTTGACATTATTGATATCGCAGCCAGTTTCCGATTCCGGAAGTTGGAATAGGTCTGTGATATCATTTATGACTTGTGTGAAAAATTTGGGATCAATCAGAGTTGTTTTGGTATCTCGGCTTTGGTTTCGGAATATGGAAGGTCATATTTTCATAGGCTTGAATTGGTGTTGCGATTCATAGAATCAATGTTGTTTTATGTGATTTCTGGCCTCGAGTAGTTCCGTTATATGTTTTGGAACTTGTTGATATATTCGGACGGGGTCTCGGGGGCCCCGAGTGTGATTAAGATTGAATCCGGATCAATTTTGGACTTAGCCTCATTGCTGAAGTCCCAAGCCTGCTAGTGTCATTGCACCTACGGAGAGATTGAATGCAGGTGCAGAATCGCGGGTGCGGAAGGTGAAGCACAGAAGCAAAAAGGACAGCTCAGGGATGGGCTCGCAGGTACGGACACCAAGGCACAGGTGTGTGCCTCCGTAGGCGCGGGCATTTATTCTGCAGAAGCGAAATTTAGGAAGGGCGTTTGGGAACGAACTGCAAAAGCGGGCTCGCAGGTGAGAGCCATGGTCCGCAGAAGCAGAATCCCTGGAGTTAAGTGGGAACCGCACCTGCGATTGTTTTTCCGCAAGTGCGACATCGTAGATGCGGCCCCTTGCTCGCAAAAGTGAGATTACTGGGCAGAAAAAGGCCTAAGTCGGGGGTTTGATTTCATAATCTATTTTTGGACTTAGAGAGCTTTGTTTGAGGCGATTGTTCGGGAGATTTTCAAGGAAAACATTAGGGGTAAGAAATCCTAACTCGATTTTGGTTAAATTACACGAATCTATTGTTGTTTTTATCATTTAATTAGTGTTTTGAGTTGAAAATTTGGGAAAATATTTGTGAAACTTCTTAGGCTAAAATTTGGGGATTTGAAAGGTTATTTGAGGTCGGATTTGAGTAATTCTTGTATGGTTGGACTCGTTATCGAATACGTGTTCAGATTTTATAATTTTGGTTGCATTCCGAGATGCGAGCCCGAGTTGACTTTTTGAGTTGACTTTTTATTTCTTTGCAAAGATCGTAATTTTGTTGTTCAAAATAGTTTTCTATAGTTTATATTTATAGTATGAAGTTGTTTTGGCTAGATTCGAGCCGTTCGGAGTTGGATAATCGAGGGAAAGTCTTACTAGTGGATTGAGTAGCGTGTTTTGAGGTAAGTGTCTTGCTTAAGTTTGTGTGGAGGAATTACCCCTTAGGATTGGTGTTGTTTTGTGATAGTTGTGATGTGTGGAAGCTGGGTACGCAAAGTGACGAGTGTGTACATGGGCTAAATATAGAAATTTAACGGTTTTAGCTATGTATATTCCCTTCATGTCTTAATTGAGTTATCTTATCATTTTACATTCTTCATCATTAGCCTATTTTCACATGTTCTACTTGTCTTATCTCTTACTTGTTAATTGCTCTACATGTTTAGTTGAGGTTCTTCTTTCCTTTATTCCATATTCATTATTTAACCGTTGTATTCTTTACTTGAAGTTGTTATTCTTGGAATATCTTGTTGTTGAAACTCGTATTAAGTTATAAAGGTTGTGATTCATATTGAGGCAAAGTGTTACGTTGTGAAATACTATTCTGTCGAGTTATTCACTTCCGGTTGTTATTGTTGAGACTCTTGTGGACGTTGTGGTTGAGGTATGTTCTCTTTGTTGTGAAAATTCTGTTATTATTGATTTCTTTGGCAAGTTGTGATATCGCTCACTTGAGGTGAGATTTGTGATACATTGTGATATTAATACGCATGCGGTGGTATAAGATTTTGGGGTTGAAACGCATGCGGTGAGATAAAGTGGGCTTGATACGCGTTGCTAGTAGGGGAACTACTAGAAGTCATTTGGTGTGATAAGGTGGGATAAAACATGCTATGCTATTTCAGGAAAATGATTTTTAAAACTAAATGCAAGGCTCCCGCGGTGATATAAGGAAAGATTGTGAATTATTCTTGTGATTTGAGATTACGAGGCGGTATCTCGGTAGTGACTCTTGTTGGTATTTCTCTATTGCTGCACTTGACTTTGGTTGCTTTGTTTCCTTAGCATATCATTCCTTGTTTTTCTCCGTGTTGTATTATTTTCTTTAGTTCCATGTAACTAACCTTGATATGCTATTTGTGGTTTCAATTTCATTACTACCATTACTACATTGACTTACACTTGTACAGTTTTTCTTATTTATTCCAGTAGGGCCTTGACCTGACCTCGTCACTACTCTACCGAGGTTAGTTTTGGCACTTACTGGGTACCGTTGTGGTATACTTATGCTACGCTTCAGCACATCGTTTTGTACATATCTAGGTACCTCATATCAGCCCAAGTATTAGTGGGAGCTCAGCTGTGGAGACTTCAAGGTATACTTGCTGGCGTCCGCAGGCCTCAGAGTACTCCTCTGCCTAGAATATCTTATTTCATTATCCTTTATTAGACACTGAATGTTAGGCTTACCTAGTCTTAGAGACTAGGTGCCATCACGATATCTCACGGAGGGAAATTGGGGTCGTGACATGTGTATACTTGGGTAGACCTATTTAATACTCTATTTATAGGGCTTTTGTTATTTTATCACATTTTGAATTAGAGAGCTCGATTTTGGGCGGTTTTGAAAGGGATTTTCACGATTTTGATTGGGGTAAGTATTGTTTCCTTAAATTTATTATTATTTCGTGATTTCAACCTCGATTTTTGTGTTTGATTGATAATTTCAATGGGAGAAATTAGGGATTTTAGTAAAAGCTTTTCTAAAACATAAAATGATGATTTGAAAGTCGATTTGAGGTCGGAATTGGATGATTTTGATATGGTTGGACTTGCATCGAAATGAGTGTTTGGAATTTGTGAGTTTTGTCGGGTTTCGGGATGCAAGCCTCGGGTTGACGTTTTGGGTTGACTTTTTCATTCTTGTTAAAGATTGAAACCTTATTATTCTGAATCATTTCCTATGACTTTTATTTATGATATTAAGTTATTTTGGCCAATTTCAAGCCGTTCGGAGGTTGATTCACGTTGGAATGGCTTATTAGTGGATTAATTTAGCTTATTTGAGGAAAGTATCTTGCCTAACTTTGTATGAGGGAAATTACACCTTAGGATTTGGCTTAATTTCTTATTTGTGGTATGTGTAAACGACATATACATGAGGTGACTAGTGTGTACACCATCGTATGTACAGTTTATGGCCGGATATGACCCGAGGTTGTTCTTATCGCTTTGATTTGATTAAGAGGTCTTTTCTTTACATGTTTTTTCTTTGGTTGCTTATTTAAGTTTATATTACATCATGTTTTAGGATTTTTAATTCCTTAATTTGCCAAATTGGGCGTTTGTGAGATTTGTTGCTAATTTGAGTTAGCTTTCATGCTAATATGTTGAACACGTGTCCGCATTTTATTTAATGAATTGTCACTATGCGATGTGTTGGCAGATTACAAATTTATGTATTGGTGGCAATTCTTGGTATATTTTGTTGTTCTGATTATGACACTTGTGGACTTGTTGAGCCAGTTGTTGGGGTCTTTGCTCGAAATTTCTGTTGTGCTATTATTATTGTTGATATTGCACATGCGGTAAGAGGAGGGCTATATATATATATATATATATATATATACATACATACATATGTACATCGGGCTTACGCATGTGACAAGACAATATGTGATAATTATTAAAATGCGTGTGGCGAGACAAGACGGGCATTTACTTTACACATCGTATACGGTGAGATAAGGGTGGTTATGTGGGGATGATAAGTGTAATCTTGTTTGTGCTTATGATTTCCTTGTGTGTGTCATGCATTTTACATGATTTGTTGTGTTGTTTCCAATGTGCTACTATGTGTCTCTGTTATTACATGATGACTTAGTTGCCAAGCTAGATTTACCTACGTGGAGTTGTCATCTCATATTCTACTGAGTTATTGGTAACATAATGGATTTAAATAAAAAGGAAGTTGTTATCGTGCATTACTATATTTGATTTCTTGATAATTTCCTCTTTAACATTTTATTGTAACTGACCCAGATATGATATATGTGGTAGCAAGAGGTCTTTGCCATGCAGTTGTGGTATTTGTTGAGGCACGAGGTCTTGCCGTGCGAGTGTGACTTATACTATGGCACGAGGTCTTTGCTGTGTGAGTGTGACTTATTCTATGGCACTAGGTCTTTGTAATGCGAGTGTGACTTATGTTGTGGCACGAGGTTTTTACAGTGCGAAGGTGATTCATAATGTGGGCACGAGGTTCCTTGCGTATATGATTCGTGGTTTGTGGTTTGTGGCTTGTGATTCGTGATTATGAGGTATGGTATCTCAGAGTGATTCTTGTTCTAGACCTTGTGTCAGTACGTCTTGTTGATTAGAACTGTCATTGTTCACCTTAATTGCTTTCACTTGTATTTTATCCATGCTTTAATTATTCTGTTGTTTTATTACATGATTACACTTTGTTGACATTTATTTATTTATTTTTCGTAGTTAGCTTCATATTGATATTCTACATAGGTTATTTGATTAGTAAGTATCTTGACTTAAACCTCATCACTAGCCCACCGAGGTTAGTCTTGATACTTACTAGGTACCAACCGTGGTGTACTCATACTACACTTCTGCAGATTTTTGTGCAGATCCAAGTGTTGGAGGCAGTGGGCTCAGGCAATATTAACTTCTTTGATCGCCGATTCAAGATAAAGCTTCTCGATCGCCGCAGTCCCTTTGAGTCCTTTCCTTTTAATTGTACTGCCAGCTCTATATTTGAACAGTATTGTATATTTTGTTTTCAGATAAATTCTATGTATTCAATTAGAGCTCGTAACATTGTACTACCTAGTTCTGAGATATGTAGTGATTATCGTCATGTTGGCTTGTATCACATTTATTTCCTCATTTATGTTTAACTTTGTTTAGTACATCATGTCCTTAATGCTTTAAAAATTGACAAGTAAACGAATTACCCCATTCTAGAGACTAGGTGTTATCACGATTCTCAAGGTGAGATTTTGGATCGTGACAAGCTGGATTCAGAGATCTAGGTTCATAGGTTCCACGAGTCATGAGCAAGTTTAGTAGAGTCTTGTGGATCGGTACAGAGACGTATGTACTTATCTTTTAGAGGCTACAGAACTATTAGGAGATTTCACTTCTTTCAATGCTTATCGTGCGGATTTGTAGATTTTTGAGTTTGAGCTTTTGTATTTCTATTCTCTCGCAGAAGGTGAGAACACACACAACCGAATCAGCTGAGTAGACGCCCGCCCCCCCTGATAGAGCCGGGAGAGGCCGATACTGATGCCGAGGCCAAGGTAGAGGTAGATGAGGGGCACGTGCTATAACTAGAGCACCTTCTAGGGCAGCAGCTGAAGAGCCACCAGTAGCTCCGGTTGGGGAGCAGGCACTGGAGGGGTCTGTTACTACCCCTAAACTTCAGGAGACTTTAGCGCACCTCCTAAGCATGTTTGGTACATTAACTCAAGCGGGTATGATCCCAGTTTCACCATCTACTTCACATGCTGGGGGAGGAGCTTAGCCTCCTACCGTCCATACTCCAGAGCTGCGGGCTCATGTTTATCAGGTTTCAGGTGTTATGCCGGTACAACTAGTGGTTGTGATTTAGCCTGGCATTAGGCCAACAACGTCAGAGGCGGAGCAAAAGAGGTTAGAGAGGTTCAAGAAGTACGATCCTCTTACTTTCAGTGGCGCAACTTCTAAGGATGCACAAGGTTTTCTGGATCACCATCACCATTTTCTGCGCATTATAGGCATAGTTAAGGTGAGCAGGGTTGGCCTTCCTACTTTTCATCTGATAAGGTTGACGTATAGATGGTGGCAGGCTTATGAGAAGAGTAGGCCAGTTAGTGCAGTGCCACTTACTTGGGCTCAGTGTTCTGATCTATTTTTGATAGAGTTCATCCCACAAACCCTCAAGGATGCGTGACGCACAAATTCGAGCAGTTGTGCCAGGAGACTATGACCATATCTGAGTACGCTATGAGGTTCAGTGAGTTATCCCTTCATGCACCTACTTTGGTTTCTACAGTTAGAGAGTGTCCGCAAATTTATTGAGGGGCTCAGCTATGGTCTCATATTTGGGATGGTACAGGAGTTGGAGACTGATACTTCATTTCAGCAGGATGTAGAGATTGCAAGAGGTTGGAGCATTTCCGCGATTTGGAGAGGGAGGATAGGGAGTCTATGAAGCCTCGTGGACCTGGAGGATCTACTAGTCCCTATTTCGGCGGCAGGGCATGTCGTGGTAGAGGTTTTGTTGGTCAGTCAGTTCAGTCTACACTTCAGGTTTCACGTGGTAATCCAGTTATCCATGGTCCTAGAGCACTCATTCTGGACATCTCCCACAACCTCATCAACAGAGAGGTTGTTTTGAGTGTGGGATATCAGTCACATAGTGAGAGATTGTCCCAGACTCCGGACGGGTGTGCCCCTGCATGGTACTCAAGCTATGGGTTCCGCTCTAGTTGCTACTCCACCGGTACAACCAATTAGGGGTGGAGGACAGGCGGGTAGAGGACATCCTAGAGGGGAGGCCATGCCCGTTTTTATGCTTTTCATGGTAGGACTGAGGCCACTGCACCAGATGATGTCATTACATGTATTGATCCGGGTTTGTCAAAGAAATGCATCCGTTTTATTTGATCCGGGTCCTATTTATTGGTATGATTCATTCTATCTTGCTTCATATATGGATATTCTTCGTGATTCTTGTACTCTATTTATGTGTCTGCACCCGTTGGCGGATTCTGCTATGGTAGACCGTGTCTATCATTTTGATTTGTTCACTATTGAGGGTTATGAAACTACGATGGACATTCTATTACTTGATACAGTGGGTTTTGATATGATTTCTAGATGGTTTGGCCATGACTTGCGATTGTGGTTCTCTATAGGCATGGGGAGTCCATTACGTGTTGTGATTTTATTCCATGGGATAGAGTTAATGAAAGGTTTTCGGTTGATGGGATGTTGCTCCTACTTGTGATTCCGAGTTGAGGATGGTATCCTCATGTTTCCATGTGGATCAGTATGATTGGACCAGGGTACGTGCCATGGTGGAATTATGTTAGGATGAGATTCGTTGTGGTTGTTTCACATGTTTTGCTTCTTCCTTGTGGGATGGATTCATAGTATGGTACTGATGGAGAGTGGTAATTGTTGAACTGGTTGGATAGTTCTCTCATGTTTTTCTCTTTTCCTTTTCAGTTATATTTGAGTTGCGCTTGTTTGGTTCGGATGGCGATGCGTGTGTCTTGGTGGCGTTTGGTATGGTTTGTTGGTCGGGTAGATCATTATGAGTTTTCACATGTATCTTACATCATTATTATTGTTGTGAAGGTTTGGAACAAGGTTCTATCTGATATGTGGAAACTTATCGGCATCGAATTTGGTAATGGGCAACTATCGGTGTCAGAAGTACTGCTATGTGCATAAGAGCGATGAGTTACGTCGTGTGGTTATACCTTGTGAGCATACTTATTATTTGTTGC
This sequence comes from Nicotiana otophora, assembly GCA_000715115.1. Taxonomy (NCBI): domain Eukaryota; kingdom Viridiplantae; phylum Streptophyta; class Magnoliopsida; order Solanales; family Solanaceae; genus Nicotiana; species Nicotiana otophora. The sequence goes on along the minus strand of AWOL01S0074355.1, from coordinate 20,362 downwards.
AGCTGGTTGATGTTGATACAGTGTGTATATGTGAGAACGAGGTCTTTGGGGGAGTCTTGGATGTTTAAATTTGGTTCTAAGGCTTATTAGTTAAGACTGGAAGAAACAATCTTTAGTAGAGATGGTGTTGACAGGATTATGTGTACTGGGGTTATGTGGGATCACCCATGTGTATGTGTATGGTAAGTTTATACAGTGATTTGATAACTTAGGAATGAATCTTGGCACATTCGAGGATGAATATTCGTTAAAGAGGGAGAGAATGTAACAAACCGACCGATCCTTTTAAGCTTTATCGGTCTGTTCGATGGTTTGAGGTCTTGAGTAGCTTTGTATGATGTATTATGACTTGCGTGTATGATCGGTTTCGATTTTTGGGTGATTCAGGACTGATTTGGAAGAATAATTCTCATTTTAGAAGCTTTAAGTTGGAAGAGTTGACCAAGTTTGACTTTTGCTTATTTGATCTTGGATCGAAGTTTTGATGGTTCCGTTAGGTCTGAATGGTGACTATTTACTTAGGCGTATGTCCGGATTTGGATTTGGAGTTTCTAGGTTATTTTAGATTGAATTGGAGAAAATTAGAAAGTTGAAGGTTTAGAAGATTGATAGGTTTGACAGAAGTTGACTTTGATGATATCGGGCTTAGATTGTGGTTACAGGAGTTGGTATAGGTCCGATGTGTCATTTGCAACCTACATTCAAAATTTGAGGTTATTCCGAGTTGATTTGGCATGGTTAGACATGAGTTTTCGAAGTGAAAAGTTCATTAGGCTTGAATTGAGGTGCGATTCGTAGTTTTGATGTTGTTTGGTGTAATTTGAGGACTTGATTAGGTTCGAGCTATGTCTTGGGATTGGTTGGTGTATTTGGACAGGGTCCCGGGGGCCTTAGATATATTTCATATGGGCTACGGGTCAATTCCTCAAGTGTTGGACTACTGATATTTGTGCCTGGTTTCCTTCTTCGCGATCGCGAAAAGGTAGTCACAATTGCGTATGGTATTTTTGGTGGCAGGCATTTTATTCTTCTCGGTCGCAAAGAGACGACCACGTTCACAAAGATTGGGAGGCTATGGCCTTTGCGATCACGAGATGGGTGCCGCGATCGCGTAGAAGGATAGGTGGGAAGGGGCATCGAGCTTTTGGCCTTCACGTTCATTGGAGTCAGGATGTGTTCCCGTAGAGACTGTGTAGATAGGCATCTCATGCGCGAAGAAGGCTTTGGCAGCTGGATGAATTTTTTCTTCTCAACCGCGAAGGTAATTCCGCTATCACAATGTGTATACCTGGGAAGACCTATTTAATACTCTATTTCGAGGACTTTTGTTATTTTATCACATTTTGAGTTAGAGAGCTCGGTTTTGGGCAATTTTGGAGAGGATTTTTACGATTTGGATTGGGGTAAATATTTTTGACTTGGATTTATTATTATTTCATGATTCCAACCTCGATTTTAGTATTTGATTAATAAATTGAATTGGTAAAATTGGAGATTTTAGTAAAAACTTTTCTAAAATATAAAATGATGATTTGAAGATAGATTTGAGGTCGGAATTGGATGATTTTGGTATGGTTAGACTCGTATTGAAATGGTTGTTCGGAATTTATGAGTTTTGCCGGGTTCTGAGGTACGATCCCGGGGTCGACTTTTTGATTTTTGTTCAAGATCAAAGCTTTATTATCTGGAATCGTTTCCTATGGCTTTTATTTATGATATTAAGTTATTTTGGTCAGATTCGAGCCGTCTGAAGGTTGATTTACATGGGAAGGGCTTATTAGTAGATTCATTTAGCTTATTTGAGGTAAGTGTCTTGACTAACTTTGTGTGAAAATAATTACCCCTTAGAATTTGGCTTAATTAATTATTTTTGGTATGTGTAAACGACGTGTACATGAGGTGATGAGTGTGTACACAGTCGTATGTATGGTTTATGGCCGGATTTGACCCGAGGTTGTTCTTATAGCTTTGTTTTGATTAAGAGGTGTCTGCTTTAAATGTTTTTACTTTGGTTGTTTACTTGAGTTTATGTAACATGCTAGAGATCATGTTTTAGGATTTTCAATTCCTTAGTTGGCCAAGTTGGGCATTTGTGAGATTTGTTGCTAATTTGAGTTAGCTTTCATGCTTATATGTTGAATACCCGTTCGTATTTTCTTTATGTGAACTGTGTTGGCAGATTGTAAATTTATGTCTTGGTGGAAATTATTGGTATGTTTTGTTGTTAAGATTATGGCACTTGTGGACTTGTTGAGCGGATTGTTGGGTGGTTGCAGGAGGTTTCAGCCATGCTATTATTATTGTTGATATTGCCCATGCGGCGAGACAAGGCGGGCTATATATATATCGGGTTTGCTCATATGGAGAGACAAGGTGAGATGATTATTAAAGCGTGTGTGACAAGACAAGGCGGGCATTTACTTTACTGTTACGCACGCGGTGCGATAAGGGTGACTATGTGATGGCCTGGGGGCATGTTGTTGATGAAAAAAGTGTGATCTTGCATGTGCTTATTATTTACTTTTGTGTCGCATATATTCTACATGATTTGTTGTGTTGTTTTCAATGTGCTACGCTGATTTACATGATCATTTGGTTGCCAAGCTAAATTTACCTACATGGAGTTGTCATCTCATGTGCTATCGAGTTGTTGGTAACATAACAAATTTAAATAAAAAGAAAGTTGTTATCATGCATTACTTTATTTGATTTCTTGATAATTCCCTCTTGAACATTTTATTGGTAATTGACGCGGATACTATATATTCGGTGGAACGAGGACTTTGTTGTGCTTTTGTGGTATTGGTTGAGGCATGAGGTCTTGCCGTGCGAGTGTGACTTATATTGTGGGACGAGGTCTTTGTCATGCGAGTGTGACTTATAGTGTGTCACAATGTCTTTGCCATGCGAGTGTAACTTATGTTGTGGCACGATATCTTTGTCGTGCGAAGGTGATTGATAATGTGGGCACGGGGTGACATATATATATGATTCGTGATTTGTGACTTGTGATTCGTACTTATGAGGTGTGGTACGGGGTGATTCTTGTTGTAGAACTTTTGTCGGTACATCTTATTGATTAGAACTGTCATTGTTCCCCTTAACAATTTCATGTGTATTTTATCTGTGCTTTAATTATGTTACTGTTTTATCACATGATTACTCTTTGTTGCGATTTATTTATTTGTTTTACGATGTTAGCTTTATATTGATATTCCGCACAGGTTATTTGATTAGTAAGTGTCTTCACTTAAACCTTGTCACTACCCCACCGAGGTTAGCCTGGATACTTACTGGGTACTATACTATATTTATGCACATTTATTTACAGATACAGGTGTTGGAGGTAGTGGGACTAGGAAGTGTTAGCTTCTTTGATCGCGAGGATTCAAGGTAGAGTTGTTCGATCACCGCAGTCCCATTGGAGTCCTTTCCATTTAATTATATTGTCAACTCTCTATTCAAACAATATTGTATATTTTATTTTGGGATAAATTCTATGTATTCAATTAGAGTTCATGACTCTGTACTACCTAGTTCTGGGATATGTAGTGATTATCACCGTGTTGGTTTGTATCACCTTTATTTCTGCATTTATGTTTAACTTTATTCAGTACATCATGTCCTTAATGCTTTAGAAAATGATAAGTAAACGACTTACCTAGTTTTAGAGATTAGGTGTCATCATGATCCTCAAGGTGGTATTTTAGGTTGTGACATTGTGTCAGCTTTCCTTCTTTTAAGGGATTTAACTAAAGAGTAAAACAAGATTTTAAGAAAATCTATAATTTGGCTAAATAGGTAATACGAAGATTGTTAGGCTAACATTTAATATATTGGCATCCGACCTGTAATAGGACATAAAATTCTCGAATTCACTATTTTACGACTTGGTCTTTTGTCGATGGGGATTTAGAATAAACTAAAAAATTGAGAAATAATTCTTTCTTCTTTCCAAGAGGAGTAGGATCTTTGCTAATCATACCTTTATCCTCCAATCTTCGTAGATCATTGTCTCTATAATACCTATACTAAAAGCTCAGTGTGTAATTTACATAACATGTATTTTTCAACCTTTTTACAACATAACGAAATGAAATCTCAAAAAATAGTGACACTAATTTATCAGATAACAAAATTTACTTACACTTATATTTACTAACTAGATGAGTCTTTCCCGTTCAAGCAGAGTCACAATAATTTCTGTTTAACCTTGTATCCACGGAAGACGTGATTGAAATCTAAATAACAATAATTATTTTATAATAACAATAATATCACACATACATAATGTCACGACCCAATTCCTACCCGAGGTCGTGATAGCGCTCAATGATATCGTTAGGGAAGCCAACAATAAATTATCACAACGATCGATAGCTCATAACCCTTTATAAAAGCATAATTATTCCATTATCGTATTAAAATACTAACATCATCTTCAAGGTTTGAAAATGATAAAAAAGAGTCATAACAGTAAAACAACCATGAACAAAGGTCCAAAATCCCGAAAACTCAGTGTAACAAGTGCATGAGTATCTACTAGAATATACAATACTACTACAATAATTGTCTAAAAGGAACAGTATACATAATACAATAAATAAAGAGGAAGCAGACTCTGTGTATTGCGGACCGAAGCATAGGAGGTAGCTCATCACTAAGTCTCCTCAGCAAATGAGCCTACGCGCCTGTGGGACCCCCAGATGGACCTGTCACTGTACCTACACAATTATTGCATAAGTGTAGTATGAGTACGTAAATCTACGGGGTACCCAGTGAATATCTAGTCTAACCTCGAAGAAGTAGTGGCGAGGGGTCGATATCGACACTTACTAGTAGTCCAATAATCAATATACATAAGAAAGTAGACATGCATGAGGCATGACAAGTAGCAACAAAGCATAAAAGTATGTACAACATGTTTTGAATAAAAGAACCAAGTACAAGTCCGTCAAGGTGCTCATATACACGCTGACTACCTATCGAAATATTTCACATAATTCTGCCTAGGCGAACAACCTAATTCCATAGACATAGCGCTGAGGCTATCAGCTCGATCTCATAAGAATATCATTGAGGAATTTCACCAGTGTACTGCTGAGGAAAATGGCCTGATCCCATAAGAGTATTGAAACTTTTGAACATATAAATACCACATTAATAAATTCATAAGTGAAAGTATAACCCCATGGCCAAACAAGTAATATACCAAGTCTTTTAGAATATCAAGGCTCGATAAACTATGCAAGTATAGTCTCAGGCTAATTCATGGATTAAACCATTTAAAAAGACGAGATTAACTCAAGTAGTACAACTAAGCATGGTATAAGTCTAAGTCTACTCGGGCGTATAAAAATCTAGCATACGCACGTACTCTTGTCACATCGCATATACGTAGCTCCTATAGCACGCAGCATATAGAAAATAGAATTCCTATAAGGATAAGTTCCCTCTTACAAGATCACACAAGAGACTTACCTAGCTCTAAAATTTAATAACCGGCTCCAACACCACTCTAACACCTCAAACCAATGCCGAACAATCTAAAACTAAACAAAGAATGCACAAACTAGTCTAAAAATACTCAAGAACTCATAATTTATCAATAAGAAGCAATTATCATCCCCACACGAAAAGTCAGTAATAATTAACCCCAGCCCACGCATTTCAAAAATTCTCGAAAATAAATGTTATCCATAGCACCACGAACTCAAATATATAATTTTTTCCCAATTTCATATCCAATTTCGTAGTCAAATCTCCTTTTAGCAAGCTTTAATTTCCAACAAAAATTCCAAAATAACGAACTATTTCTATGTTAAATTTCATATATAATCTATGTATTTATCCCACAACAAGTTGGAACCACTTTCCATAGTTTATATGATGAAATTGGCTCTTTTGGAAGCACCCAAATCGCCCTAGCAAAGAGAGAATGAGAAAAAATGAGCTAAGTCCCAAAATTTCAACTTACAATCTGCCCGTGTAACGACCAGATAGGTTGTTTTGAGTTCTAAGTTTCCGTTTTATGTGGTTAAGACTTTGAATAGCCTAATTTAATGATTTTTGACTTGCGTGCCTATTCCATTTTGATTTTGAGGAAATTTAAAGCTGATTTGTTTAAAGAAAACGTGATTTTGAAATTAAAAAGTTGTTAGAGTTGACCACGGTCGACAATCTTGGTAAAATATATTGGATCGGTATTTTGACGATTCCGGTAGGTTAGTATGATAATTTTTGACTTGTACTCATATTTGATTGGGTTCCCGGGTCACCCAAGGCCTTTTCAACGTAAAAAAATTAAAAATTTGAACTTAAAAAAAAATTGAAATTTTTGAGTTTTGATGTTTTATTCTTGACTGTAGATGCTATTTTGATGATTTGAGCTTACGAAGGAGTTCTTATAAAGTTTATATACTTGTGTCAATGTTTAAAATGGGGACTAGGGGGATTAGGTTAGTTTCAAATTAGTTTCAGAGTGATTTTATAGAGTTGGGCATTATTGGGGCTGCATACATCACAATTGCGATGGTATATTCGCAAATACGAGTCTCGCATTTGCGAGTGCTAGCTCGAATTTGCAATAATTGGGGAGGATTGGGAAGCTTTGAATCTGTGAATCTTAGCTCTCTTTTGTGATGGTCCCTTCTTTGCATTTGCGAGGTCCTTGTCGCATTTGTGACGTTCCCAATTGCGATACATAAGTCGCAATTGTGAAATAAGTGGATTAGGGGTTGCTTCACATTTGTGACTAGCTGTTTGCTTTTGCGGATATTGCAATTGTGGACAAGAGCTCGTAATTGCAATATCTGCAGCTAATTAAAAATAGGAGATTTTGTGATTTGCTTATTTTATTTTCTTTTTGAAACCCAGACTTCTTGGGAGGCTATTTTTGAAGAGAAGTTTCTTCCCAACTTCAAGGGTCAGTAACTTTAACTTATTTCTGATTAATTTCTATCACTTTCTATTGATTTTCACCCATAATCTAAGATTTCATAGAGTAAAAATAGGGGTTTTGAGTATAAATTAAGGATTTTAAATATAAGAGATTTAGACCTCTTTGAGGCCGGGTCTTGACATAAAACTCATATTTGGACTCGGGGATGAATGGGTAAATGGGAATTGGTCTTAATTTTTTATTTCGACCATATGGGTAAATGAATAGTTTTAAAGTTTTTTTGTTTGACTTATTTGAGTATTAATTGGCTAGATTCATGTTGTTTTGAGGTTTGTGGTAAAGTAAAGGTGATTTTGGAAGGTTGAATTATTTCGAAAAGAGGTAAGTGTCTTGGTTAATCTTGATTTATAGAAATTAGGATGTAATTTGGTTTATTTGCTATGTGCTATATGTGTTGGTAGTAGCGTATATGTAAGGTGATGAGTGTATATATGTTTGATATGAGTCAAACATGAGGGTAGAACTATCCTTATCTATGTCAAGTTCCTTTTATGTATTATGTCTTACTTGCTTTAAATAGTCATGAAAATTTTGATGTTATTCATATCGATAGCTCTATTGGGATTGTTGAGATATTGGGCGATGGAAATTCTTAAAATGTTGGTTTGGATGTTGGTGCAAAAGTGATGGTTATCTCTCCTCTGGTGTGTTATATTTAATCATTCTTTTTGATTTTGTTGTTGCTCCTAACCTTGTTTGGTAATAATTTTTATGTATTCTTGGTGAGCATAAGACGTATTGCATGATGGGTGCTTCCGTACTATGAGGTTGAGAGATATTGTATGACAAGTTCTTCCGTGATGTGAAGTTGAGAGATATTGCACGATAGGTGCTTCCGTGTTTTGAGGTTGAGAGATATTGCATGATACGGTGGTTCCGTGAGTGAGGAAGACTGAATATGCACGATGAGTATTTTTGTGCTACTTGATATGTTGTCCTTTTGTTCCTTGCTTTTACTATGCGGATTGAGGATTTAGCTATGATGTTTCATGGTTGCCTTGTCAATCTCTTGGACTAGAGTTGTTGTGAAAGGCTTGTTTGGTGTTGTTGTGGAAGTAAAAATGGTTGTTTACATTCGTCGTTTCTTTCATTATTCCTCATTCTATTTCTCCATGCTATTACACATTTATCTCTCTTGTTACCTATTTGTCATCTTACTTGCTACTTTCTCTTGTCATCATATTTGTTATATCTCTCATTATTTAACTGCAAAGGCTTATATATAGGCGTCTTATCTTAGCCTCATCACTACCTCGTCCAGGTTAGACTTGACACTTATGGAGTATATTGGGTCAGTTGTACTCATACTACACTTCTGCACTCATTGTGAAGATTTTGGTATCGAACCTAGTGGTACTCAGAGGACGAACAAGCTTGTGTAGAGACTTGAGATAGTGTTGCACTCTCATCTGCATGCCTTGATTCACCCATCTTTTAGACTTTCTATTGTTCATTTGTATCAAACAATGTATTTATTATTTTATATATTGTATTTAGTAATTCTGTCGAAGCTTATGTACCAAGTGACACCAATTTTGGGAAGTTTTAGACATGTGTTGGTTTTAGTCTTGTTATACATTACTGAGCTTTATCTTTTATTATTATATCATGTTGTTTTATGCTCATTATTGTTACGTTATTTCTGTTCAGTACTGGCTTGTCTAGCAAGCAGTGTTAGGTGCCATCACGACCCATTGGTTAGAAATTTGGATCACGATAAGTTGGCAGCAGACCCCTAGATTGCATAGGTCTCACGAGTGATGAGCAAGCTTGGTAGAGTATTGATGATCGGTACGAGATGTTTGTACTTATCTTCAAGAGGCTATAAGGCTTTAGGAAACTTCACTTTCTTTCTTTCTCTGTCGTGCGATTTCGTTCTATCCTAAAGTTTGAATATTTCTTCTCTTATTCTCTCAGAGATAGTTAGGACATGTGCTTTAGCCGCAACCGATTAGGACCCGAAACCCCAGGTCATAGCCTCTACCAGGGTAGAGGCCGAGGTGGGGGCAGGGGTAGGGGCAGGGGTAGGGCAAAGATAGGGGCAGGGGCAGGGGCAGAGCTAGAGCCTAGCCCAAGGCACACACAACAACACCTATATCCACTCACGCCCATGCTAGGGTAGCGTCAATTGAGCTTCAGATGGATCTAAAGGATGAGATTCTGGTTCAGGTTGAGCCAGTGGGACCTGCACAGATTCTAGAGGGGTTTATTACTACTCTAGTACTTCAGACGCCTAGGTTCATATGATGGGCCATATATAGAGTATAGCTCAGGTTGGTGTGTTTCTTATGGAACCCACCACTTCTCAGGTCGGGGGAGGAGTTCAGACTCCCGCCACTCGTACCCATGAGCATATGGATCAGGGATATCAGACCTTAGGAGTGTTACCAGTTGGGGTAGTTCAGCCTATTATTGCCGCACAACCTGATGTTAGGCTCGCGATGTCAGCTATTGAGCTGAAGAGGATGGATAGGTTCCATAAGTTGTCTCCTCTTCACTTTAGTGACGCGCCTTCAGTGGATGCTTAAGACTTCTTGGATAGATGTCATGAGATTTTATGTAATATGGAACTAGTTGAATCTAATGAGGTTGATTTTAGCGTCTTTCATATACATGGTTCAAGCAAGAGGTGGTGGCAGACTTATGAGATAGATAGACTAGCAAGGTAACCTCCTCTTACTTGGACTTGGTTTTCATAGCTTTTCTTGGAGAATTTTAGACCCTTCACTCAAAGAGATGATCTGAATAGTCATTTTGAGAGCCTTCAGTAGGGTGGTATAACAGTCACCTAGTATGAGATGAGATTTGTTAATTTTCTCACCATGTAGCTATCTTGATCCCTACGAAGAGGGATAAGGTGTGGAGGTTCATAGAGGGTCTTATTTAAGGTATCATACTTTAAATGTCTAAAGAGGCCAAGACTGAGACTTCTTTCACTCAAGTGAAATAGATTCCTAGGAGGATTAAGAACATTTGAGGCCAGGGGAGAGAGAACGATATCTGATAAGAGGCTTTATCATTTTGGTGGTTTTAGTAGTACCTCGTCTAGAAACAAGGGTCACATTAGTACATGTCATGCTATCCAACCAGTTCAGTCAGCACTTCAGGCTTCCCGTGGTACTCCATGCAGTTATGGTACCTATGGTTCCCACCTAGGGCAGTCATCAGTCAGTGTGCCTCTATCCCCTATCGACGAACCTCCGATATAGAGTTTCTATGGTGGTCATTCTAGTCATCAAGGATAGACTCGGATTTAGCAACTATATCTAAATGTAGGTTGTTATGAGTGTGGTGATACGGGGAACATCAAGAGGTTTTTCCCTAGGTTGCACAGTAGTATGTCATAGCAGGGTACTCGTATCATGATTTTGATAGCGATTGCTACGCCACCCTCTCAGCTAGCTAGAGGTGGGGGTCAACCACCAAAGGTGGAGGTCAACCACCAGAGGTGGGGGGCAGCTAACTAGAGGTGGAGGTCACCCAGGTAGAGATCGTTCTAGAGGTGGAGGACATTATTTTGGGCCTAAAGAGGAGTTGTTTGATGGAGTTATTATGTGTTAATCTACCCTTACATGCGTTATTTGACACTGTCAACACTTATTCTACCTCGTGCTTGTTATTTTACTTATATATGCTTTAGTTGAAGTTATTGCCTTCCTTATTGTCTTGTTACTTCTTATATTTTTGAATTAATTTTATTTAAATTTATTATTTCATGGAATATTTTCTTGTTGAGTTATTGGTGTTGAAGTATAAAAGCCGTTATCACATTGAGGTGAAGTTGTTAATTGTTGAGATATCTTTATTGTTGAGCAATTCACAATTCATTTTGTTATCATTGAGATTCTTGTACACATTATGGTTGAGCTATAGGATTTGTTTTGTAGAAACATTGGTATTGTTGATTTTTTGGCAGGTTGTGGCATATGGGTACTTATTGTGCGAATTGTGATTGTGTTGTGATATTGATATGGATGCGGTGGTATAAGGCTAGGGGTTGATACGTATGCGATGAGATAAAGTAGGCTTGATACTCGTGTTGCTAGTATGGGAACTACTTGAAGCCACGCGGTGAGATAAGGTAGGCTAAAATGCATGTAGTTATTTAGGAAAAATAATTTTTAAAACTAAATTTAAGGCCCCCATGGTGATATAAAGAAAGATTGTGATTGAACTTGGGAAATGTGAATACGAGGAGTTATCTCAGTTTTGATTCTTGTTTTAAGAAAATATACCACTAGGCGGGCTGCCTAGTAATTTATATATATATAAAATAATCCCAAAACATGGGTTCGAGTCTTATAAGGTGTCCAAACAAAGTAAAACATGCATAGTACTCTCTAGCTAATATTGTGAGTGAGAAAACTAATAGAATTGAACTAACTATTACAAAGTAGCAGGATGTATGCTTCCATATCCTTGTAGTGTAAGTGCATCCAAGTGCCAAGGGCAAATACCAAATAGCACCTCTAATGCTCTCACCAGGCGCCAGGGTATGCATTCCATAGGACAAGATTCCAATGGACAAGGCAAGTGTAGATTCCAAACAATCACACCACTGTAAAGAAGCTATCCAGATCTGATAAGAACATGTGTTGCTCCAGTTTGATCTCTTCAGTATTGATCTCCATTTACAAACATAGTGATCCTCAGTAGTATTAGATGGTAGATTAGCTGGACAGTTCCAAGGATGTTCCTGTATAGTTTTGGACCATAGCTGACTGCTTAGAACATAATGTCATGTATTACCTTCTCATCTCCAGGTTGAGTGTGAGAATACACTAATACCACTGGATAATGATCAAACAATACACCACATGGTGATAAATAAAGCAGCAGTTATCCATATGAATTATCAAAGACACTATCCAGTTCAAGAACACAATGTCTCTCCTCTTTAGCGATATGAATCCAACCTGTATGAGACACAACATGAAAATATTTGTACCAAACCTTAGAAATAGGAAGAATATCACCTTGTAAGCTTTTGGGGTAACCTATGTAATGCCTTCTTGCCTTACTAATTTTGTATGCTGTTAAACCACCCTCAGGCTGAGCATGATGACATGCTAATACCACTGGAAAGTCTTCTACAACCACACAGAAGAGAACACCAAAGAAGTATGAGGCAAGCTCAGGCAGTGAATTAAAATATATGCTCATCAATAAGGTGCTTTTCTTTTTACCCTAACCCTAAGATTAGGTATTTGAGCTTAGTCTAGATTAATTAATCTCCTCCCTACACTTGGTAATTCAGAGTATGAGTGAAATGAGATTGTACCTGTAAAAGAGAAAACAAGGTTAGCTAAATAATCTGCCACTACATTTCCTTCCCTGAGCACATGTTGAAAGAACATATTGAATTGGTCCGTCATCCCCTTTATCTTGTTTACTTTTGTACCAATGCAGCAGGGAGGATCCCAGTCCCCTTCAATGATCCTCTTCATTGCCAAAGAGTTTGTCTCAATAATGAGAAGACAAAGCTGCTGCTCCATATAGTAAGCCAATCCTTCAACAATAAGTTTTTCTTCAGCCACAATATTGGTTGTCTCCCCTACCTCCTTTGCTTTATCATACACCAAATCTCCATTACAATTACGCATATAAAAGCCATAGGAACTAGGTCCATGATTACCTCTAAAGGCCCCATCTGTGTTGCACTTAAACCAACCCTCATATGGAAACTGTCAGGCTACTCTCTTGGTCACCACATACGGTTTATAATCTTCAAAGTACTTAATCATATCCGTCCACAATAAATGGATATTTGGCATCTAAGAATTTCCCACTTTTGCTAGGTAGTGTAGGGTCTTATTTACCTCATGGATCACCCTGTTGCAAGATGCTGACCCTTCATGCTTTATTGTGTTTCTCATCTTCCAAAGCTCCCATGTGATCACTGTTGGAACTGCCTGAATCAATGCCTTAAGCTTGGGACAACATTGAGTATTCCAGTATGCTCTTATGACTTGATGTACCTACATCATGCTGAAAATTATACATGCTGCCTGAAGAAATATTTTCCATAACTTAGCTGCAGTATCACTTGTGAGGAATAGATGTTGGAAAGAATCTTCTTTTGGTGGCAAGTAACACCAACACTTAGATACTAACATATATCCATTTCTCCTCCATAGATCATCTGTGGGAATCTTGCCTTTCCATAATCTCCATAGGAAGAATGAGATTTTGAAAGGCAGACCTTTGGTCCACAACATCTTGAATTCTGAATTTGTAGGAGCCATATGCCTTAGAATTTTCCATGCACTACCCACTGTAAACCTGCCAGAAGCTGTTGGCATCCACCTAGGAGTATCCCAGTAATCATCACTACCATTAAAATGCACCTCTTGCCTTATATGATCTGCAATATCACCTGGGAAAGATTGCTCCAATAACTGATCATTCCAACTGTCTTGATCTCTCAACTCAGCCACCTCCTGTAGTTCTTCATTGATGGGAAATTATGGGGGCATAACATGATACAATGCACCTAATCCAGTCCAATTTGTATGTCATACATTGGTAGAACCCCTATTCATCTCCCATAATATCTCATGTTCCACCTCTTCCCTTGCCACCAACATCTTTCTCCACACATGGGAACCTTGTCTAAATTAAACAACTGTAGGTAGTTCCTTCTTATAGTACTTGTTCCACATAAAATTTGACCATAGGGATTTTGATATTATAAACTTCCACCATAACTTAGCAAATAGAGCCTTTGATACATCAAACAGTGATCTAAAACCTAGACCACCCTTCTTTTTTGGTAAGCATAAGTTAAGCCATTTTTGTCCAGTGTATACTCCTTCCTTCCTCTTTGTTACTCTAGAAAAATGTCTTGTGCAAATGTTCCAGCACATTATTAGGAGCATCCGGTACCGATAATATGTGTGTAGGCATGCTTTGAAGTACACTAGTAATAAGTGTTGCCTTGCCCCATAAGATAATAGCTTTCCTTTCCAAGAGTGCAGTTTTTCTTTCACCTTCTTAATGATATCATTATAATAATCTTTCCTTCTTCTTGTGTAGAAAATAGGGCAGCCTAGGTAAGTAAATGGAAACTCACCCCTTTGAAATCCAGTGATTGCACCTACTGAATAGAAAAGAGATCCTGCCATATTGGCATGCATATAGTATGAACTTTTGGTCTTGTTGATCAATTGCCCATAAGTCTGCTCATACAGTTTTAGCACCTCCATCACCTTCCTTAGTGAATAAGGATCAGTAGAGACAAAGATGATTGTATCATCAGCATAAGCCAAATGGTTCAAAGGATCTGTCCACTTTGGCATTCCATAACCTTTGAACCTTTCGTCTCCAAAGAGCTTGTTCAAGGATATTGATAATACCTCAGCAGATAGAACGGACAATGCTGGAGATAAGGGATCACCTTGTTTGACTTCTCTTATAGATCTAAAGAAGCCTAAAGCTTGGCCATTTACTAATACTGAGTACCAGTTGTTAGAGAGCAGATTTCATATCATGTTTATGAAGTTCTCAACAAATCCCATCTTACTCAGCACATGTAGTAGATACTTCCAGAAAATCCTATCATAAGCCTTTGCCATATCCAACTTGATAACCATATTAGCAGGTTTCCCCCCTAACCTTATATTCGTAACAATCTCCTGTGTAAGTAAGATATTCTCAAAGATACTTCTCCCTTTAACAAATCCAGATTGATTGGAAGATATCAGTGATGGTAGTATCTTCTCCAATCTATCATGCATCACCCTTGAGATTACCTAGTTTATGAAGGTGCTTAGGCTTATAGGCCTCAAATCTGAACATATATGAACCATTGGTTTCTTAGGCAGCAATACAAGATTAGTGTGAGTTATTGATTTTGATAGAGAAGCTCCACTATAGAATACCTGTAGCATATTGAAAATGTCCTCCCCTATTATATCCCAGCATTCTTGATAGAAAATACCTGTGAAACAATCTGGTCCACCTGCACTATCACCACTCAATGAGAAGACATCTCCCTTCACCTCTTGTTTGCATGGCAGTCTGCATAACTCCAGGTTTTGCTCTACTGTAACCATAGCAGATACATTGTTCAGAAAATCAAGATTAGTAGGATCCCCTTCTTGAGTGAACTGTTTTAGAAAGAATTCAACAACTTCTTTGGCCATCATTTCATAAGTTTCAATCCACACTCCATCTCCTTTTTTGAATCCTTTTAAGTTACAGTTTCTGCCTCTTACCATTGACATGGTTATGAAAGAATCTTGTGTTCCTGTCTCCTTCTAAAAATTAATTCATCCCTGCCTTTTGTTTCCAGTATTGTTCTTCAATGCTAAGATACCCAATAAAATCAGCTACCCAATTTTGCGTAACAACCTCCTTAAATATGTCATGCTCTGCCCTAAAGTTGGGAAATCTAAAAGGCTTCACAAACTGCATAGCATTATCTCCACAACTCATCAGTAAAGGTGCATGATCTGTTCCTATTCTTATAAGGTGTTCTACCTCAATATCAGGAAAACTATTCTGGAAAGGTAAATTGACAAAAATCCAGTCCAGCCTCTTAAAAATACATTCAGCATTAGGTCCCCCATTCTACCATGAAAACGGACTTCCTTTGTAGCCAAGATCAAACAGCCCACATGAATTTACACAAAATGCAAAGTCCTCATATTCTGGGGGGGGAGGATACTGGAAGACCACTTATCTTTTCTTCTTTTCTCATCAACACATTAAAGTCTCCTCCAACCACCCAAGGTAAATCCATGTCACTAGCAAGAGAGTACAAGTTGTCCCATTATTCCAGCCTTTCAAGTGAAGCACATTTGGCATAGACAAAAGTCATCATAGTATGCTTAACAATGTCTTGATGATATACCTTGATAGTCACTTCCTATTCAGTATCAATCAACAATTCCCATTCCACAACACTATCAAAGAACAACCAAATTTTACCATTAATGTTTGAATAAGCAGCATTCATTCCTATCCTTCTCCTGTATCTATGAATATGCCCATCTTTTTGAAATGGTTCCATGAGAGCAACAATGAAAGAACCATACTCTCTATGCATATTAATCACCCTCTAAAAGGCCTGTTGAGTTCTTACATGCCTTATATTCTAAATCAAGATTTTAATCATCATTTAGTGGTTGAGGCTGCCCTCTTAGGCAGAATTCTTTTAGGTTGTGGTGGCTCTTTATTCTGCGGTTGTTTCTTACCACTCTTGTCATTAAATCTGGGTGATAAGTTAGCCTCCCTAGCCACATCTTTGAAATTAACTGAAGTTGATTCATTATTACCTTATTCTTCAAGCTACCTTTGTTCCACCATTGCATTCTAAATGTCAATTGGAATCACATTGTGTGTAATTATATCATGTAGTATCTGGTTAGGAGATTGCAATGGTACATTTATTTGAATTTGCATTGGTTCCCTAGTACATGAAGCACATGCTATTGGCATTGCTTTAATAGCTCCAGAGTTCTTTAGCACTATCGCCTGTTCAATTCCATGTAGTCCATTCACTATAATATTCATTAGTGCCGCAGAATGCTTCTCCATGACTCCCATAGTCTCCTGCATCACCTTAAACTGAAGCTCATAAACAGAACCCAAGTTAGGGTTCACTGTAGTAGAAAGTGCAGAAATTACTATTCCATTAGGATCAACTAGCTTCCCATCAACTGTTTCATGATCTGACCTCACTGTATCATTTAAGACCTTAGTAGGAACATCCTCCACCTGATCATCACCTGACACTTCCACCGGATCACCCTCAACAGTAGCCAAAACCTCAATAGTTCCCCTAGGGTTTACTGTTGCATTGGTCTGTATCTTAGCTGGATCTTCTTCAGTTGAATTTCCCCTTGAATCACATTCCTTAGGTTCTCCTGAATCTCCTCCAGCTGGCAAATAACTTTGCTACTTGTTTGGTTGTTGAGAATCATCAACCCTAGTTTCCAGTAAACTAGGGTTCACTGTAGCACTAGGGTTCTTTCCACTTGCTGCTTATTCTTGTCTATTGCCTATACTTTCCTCCATTCCTAATGATGTTTTTATACTTGTTTGATCATCCATGATCTCTACCTTATCACTCCATAATGGTTTCTCTTTAATTGACTTCTTGAACCTCCCCATTCTTGTCCGATTTCTCAAATGTTTGAGATGGAATTTCTTGGCAGGAATGGTTCAAAGTAACATTGAGCTGTCTAATTTCTTCTTTTCTAGTCCCAAAACGTCTATGCACCCACTCCAGTGTAGACTCCCTCATATTAGCCTCCTCAATCCCAGAATCAGTAGGATTATGAGCCTTGTCCTTTGCCGCAATTTGAATCCCATTCCCCATAGGTTTGGCAATCCCAGTAGGCAAAGGATTCACATTCTTCTCCATATTTGACTTGTTTTTGTCATTGTCTAGCACTTTTTCAACTACTTCTCACATGACTTTGCTATTCAATTTCTCCTTGCTCCACCCTTGAAACTATTTTATTCTTTTGCACTGGACTTTGAGAATTCTCCAATTAATTCAACTTGTTTTTTTCAGTTGCAATTTCAATTTCCTTGCCATCAGTGATTCTCAAAACAGCCTGGTCTGATTCTTCAACTTCCAGTACATCAAAAGAGTTCTTGGTTGCTACTGCATCTTCCTTTGCCTTACCTTTCAATTTTCCATCCTCTTTTTCATTGGAATCTTCAATAATATGCCCATCTTTATCTCTTTAATATCTATTCTTTCTCCTTTGCATCCACTCTTGTTTTGCCGGATTAGGAATAGGTTTTCCCAATACTCTGTCACTAGCCAACACTTTGGAAGTGTTAGCTGCAGTACCTACTATCTCTTTTCTAGTGTTAACATCTTTAACATCCTCATCAAATCTCTTATGTAATTCTGGGTGAATTACCCAACATCCCATCTCATTATGACCTTGTTTCTTGCAAGTTTTGCAATATTTAGGCATGTAGTCATATTTTATTTTAATCCACTTAAACTCTTCTGGCCCAGATTCATCCTCCTCTTTGACTATTTTAATACATTGTGGAAATTTAGATATCAAGTTAACTGTAACGACCCGGATGATCGTTTTGAGAGTTGTAGCCCCGTTCCCTCATTTACTACTCCATTTATGCTTTATAGCTATTATATGACTTATCGGGTTAGTTGGTTCGGGTCCGAAGTGAATTCAGTGTGAATTAGACACTTAGTCTCTTAAATGGAAACCTTAAGTTGGAAAAGTGGACCAGATGTTGATCTATGTGTAAACAACCCCGGATTCAAATTCGAATGATTCCAGTAGCTCTGTATGGTGATTTTGGACTTAGGAGCGTGTCCGGAAAATAATTTGGAGCTCTGTAGTGGGATTATGCTTGAAATGGCGAAAGTCAAATTTTGGGAAGTTTGACTGGGGGGTTGACTTTTTGATATCAGAGTCGGATTTCGGTTTTGGAAGTTGCAGTAGGTTCGTAGGGTCATTTGTGACTTGTGTACAAAATTTGAGGTCAATCGGACGTGATTTGATAGGTTTCGGCGTCGTTTATAGAATTTGGAAATTTTGAAATTTCTTAGGCTTAAATTCGTGTGTAATTTGTATTTTCGATGTTGTTGGAGGTGATTTAAGGATTCAACTAAGTTCGTATGGTGTTATAACACTTGTTGGTATGTTTGGTTGAGGCCCCGGGGGGCCTCGGGTTGATTTCGGGTGGTTAACATACATGGAATATGATTTTAGAAGTTGCTGAAGTCTGAGAACTGCTGGTGTGACCGCACATGTGGAGAGGGGACAACAGATGCGATACCGCAGGTGCGGATGGTTGAGCGCAGGTGAGGAAATGGTGGAAACCAGCAGGGGTCACAGGTGCGTTGGTTTCTCCGCACCTGCGATAGCGCAGATGCGAACCATGAGTCGCAAGAGCGGAGGCAGCTGGAGTTAGTAATTTTCACAGGTGCGCCTAGATTTTTCGCACCAGCGGGTGCGCAGGAGCGAGCCCAGGCTCCGCAGATGCCGAAATGCATGGGCAGGACATATATTAGCGGGGTCCGAGATTTTTGGCTTCATTTCATCATTTGTAACTCAGATTTTAGAGATTTTGAGAGGGTTGTTCAAGTGGAATTCTTGAGGTAAGTTCCTTTTGTTCATTTTTCTTCAATAATTATGTTTCTCCACTGATTTTCCACCTAGATGGTGTGTTTTTAAGGTGTAAATTGGGAATTTGAGTTTAGGGATTTGGAGAGTTTGTTTTGAGGATTGGTGTCGGATTTTGATGAATTTGGTATGGTTTAACTCGTGAGTGAATGAGCTTACGGATTTTGTGACTTTTGTCAGATTTTGAGATGTGGGCCCGGGGGCCGGATTTGGGCTGATTTCGGATTTTGGCTATAATTTTGTATTTTGCTTGTGGAATTAATACCATTAGCCTATATTGATTGTATTGAATTGCTTGTTGCTAGATTCGGGACGTTTGGAGACGGATTTGAGAGGCAAGGGCATTTTGGAATAGAATTTAGCCCAGATTGAGGTAAGTAACACTTTCAAAGTTAGTTCTGAGGGTTCGAAATCCCAAATTATGTGTTATGTGATTGGTATTGAGGTGACGCATATGCCAAGTGACAGGCGTGCAGGCCTGCTCCGTGAGAATTAAGACCTGGTTGACTCCATGGCACCGTATAGTGGTTTAATGTTGTTGATATCCGTGTTTTTATCATGTGATAAAGTAATTGAACTGTCACTCATGCTAGATATGATGTCTAGGCTTTATGCATGTACTGTTGGGACCCATATTGGTCGTTTCTTGTTGTTGTCTTACTGATTTCATTGATATTTCATACTCAATCATATTCATTCATTTCATATCTCATCGCAGTGTCTGTTGTTATTTATTGATGCATCATATTATTGTTTTCGGGCTAGTATCATGACATTGTGAGCTCGTGAGAGAGAGACTAGAGAGATTGATGACTGAGTAAGGCCGAGTGCCTAATTTTGAGTGACATTTATGGGATCGGGGTGCACGCCGCAGTGGTGATACTGATTTATGATAGCGCTTGGGCTGAAGAAACCCCTTCAGAGTCTGCACACACGCCCAGTGAGCGCGGTTGATATTATATAGAGATGGATCTTTCTCAATAGGGCTGGATTGGCATTCCTCGGTACTGGGTGACTTACAGTTAGTGATATATATGTTCTGGGATAGATCTTTCCTAGGTCGTATGGGACATATACAGTACCGACTGGTTGAGTATTTGAGAGTGTGAACCTGGAGATGGATCTTCTCCACAGGGCTGGATTGGCCTTCCTCGGTACAGGGTGAATTATAGTCAGTGATATATATGTTCTGGGATAGATCTTTCCTAGGTCGTATGGGACATATACAGTACCGACTGGTTGAGTATTTGAGAGTGTGAACCTGGAGATGGATCTTCTCCAC
>AWOL01S0074354.1:31557-73124 GCA_000715115.1 Nicotiana otophora | reverse complement strand
GTATGGGACATATACAGTACCGACTGGTTGAGTATTTGAGAGTGTGAACCTGGAGATGGATCTTCTCCACAGGGCTGGATTGGCCTTCCTCGGTACAGGGTGAATTATAGTCAGTGATATATATGTTCTGGGATAGATCTTTCCTAGGTCGTATGGGACATATACAGTACCGACTGGTTGAGTATTTGAGAGTGTGAACCTGGAGATGGATCTTCTCCACAGGGCTGGATTGGCCTTCCTCGGTACAGGGTGAATTATAGTCAGTGATATATATGTTCTGGGATAGATCTTTCCTAGGTCGTATGGGACATATACAGTACCGACTGGTTGAGTATTTGAGAGTGTGAACCTGGAGATGGATCTTCTCCACAGGGCTGGATTGGCCTTCCTCGGTACAGGGTGAATTATAGTCAGTGATATATATGTTCTGGGATGGATCTTCCCTGGGCCATATGGGCTATACACAGTACCGAGTAGTCGAGCATTTGAAAGTGTGAGCACATGAGGCAGACAATATGGTGCATCACATACAACATGTGCATCGGCATGTAGAGATAGTAGAGTCATATTCTTTACACTGTTCGGATCTGATGTACCTTACTATTTTGAGTTGCCCATTTAATTCGAAAGCATGCCTACGTCTCTACACTGTTATTTTCTGTATTGAACTATGTCAGTTGAGTTCGTCACTACTTTCAGCCTATAGTTTGGGTATGTTACTTACTGAGTTGGTTGTACTCACGCTATACCCTGCACCTCGTGTGCAGATCCAGGTTCTTCTGGTTACGGCGACTGCTGATTGAGGAGATAGAATTTTAGAGACTATCGAGGTAGCTGCATGGCATTCGGAGGCCTTGACTCTCCTTCATTATCTTTATCTATACTTCCGTTTGTACTCTTTACACATTGTAATAGACTGTATTCTGACATAGATGCTCATGTACTCGGTGACATCCCGATTTTGGGATAGATTGTATTGTGTTGTGGGTTTATTTTTGGTTTTAAAAAGGATTTTTCTTAAATATTAAATTGTTTGTGCCTATATTTTAAAGCTTTTACTGTGTTGAGATAGTTGAGTAGCGGCTTGCCTAGTACTACGATAGGCGCCATGATGACGATTAGTTTTTGGGGCATGACAAGTTGGTATTAGAGCCTAGGTTACATAGGTCTCACGAGTCATGAGCAGGTTTAGTAGAGTCTTGCGGATCGGTACGGAGACATCTGTACTGATCTTCGAGAGGCTCTTGAAACCTTAGGAAAATTTCAATTTCTTGTACCCTATCGTGCGAATTTGTTGATCCCAAAAACTGAATTTCTGTTGTTCTATTCTCTCACAGATGGTGAGGACACGTACTACTGGCATGATAGACAACCACCAGTACTACCAGCTAGGTCCATGAGAGGCCGAGGTTGCGGTAGAGGTCGCTGTAGGGGCAGAGGTACAGCTAGGGCAACACTTGCAGTCCCACCAGTTGCTCTAGCTCAGGCACCAGTTGTGCCCATTGTGATTCCAGGCCTTCAGGAGACTTTGGCCTAGATCTTGACAGTTTGCACTAGCCTTTCTCAGGTGGTTTCGGCTCAGGCTGCACCTGCCACTTCTCAGGCCGGGGGAGGTACTCATACCCCTGTTGCCCGTACTCCGGATCAGGTAGTATAGGGACTTTAGATATCGGGGGCATTACCAGCCCAGCCGGCTGTAGCTGCTCAGGCCGCGATAGTCCCCGTTATGGCAGACGATGAGCAGAGGAGGCTTGAGAGATTTTGGAGGCTTCGACCTCCATCATTTATTGGTGCTGAATCAGAGGATGCTCAGGGTTTTCTAGATAGGTTTAAGCAGATGCTTCGGACGGCGGGTATTCTGGAGACCAGTGGGGTCTCGTTCACTACTTTTTCGTTTTCTAGGGCTGCCTTCAGATGGTAGGAGTCTTATGAGAGGCACATGCTGGTCGGTGCAGCACCACTTACATGGCCAGAGTTCTCCGTTCTCTTCTTGGAGAAGTTCGTGTTGCAGTCTCGCAGAGAGGGCAATTTGAGCAGCTTCGTCAAGATGGAACATCTATGACGTAGTACGAGATATGGTTTTCTGAGTTGACTCGTCATGCCGTTTGGCTAGTTCCCACTGATAAGGAGAGGATTCGAAGGTTCATCGATGGCCTCACATATCAACTATGGTTGCTTATGACTAGGGAGAGGGTAATTGGTGCTATATTTGATGAGGTTTTCGACATTGCTTGGCAGATAGAGATGGTCCGTAGTCAGGAGCGGGGTGAGAGGGAAGCCAAAAGGCCTCAAGGATCAGGTGATTTCAGTGGTATTTCTTCTGGGGGCAAGTTTTATCGCGGAAGTGGTCAACCTTACAGTCACGCTTAGACGGGTCGTCCAGTTCACCGTGGTGCATCATCCAGCCATGGTTCATATAGTTATCATCAGGGCCAGTCATCTCTCAGTGCCCTATCTGCTCAGAGTTCATCCTATGCACCTTCAGTTCAGGGCTCATCGGGTTCATCTAGCAGGTATTCTAGTGCTCGGGGCTCTCTCCAGTCCGCACCGCCATTTGTAGGGAGGGGTTATTTCAAGTGTGAAGATATAGGTCACATCAAGAGGTATTGTCCCCGCCTTACGGGAGGTCCAACTCAGTAGAGGAGTCAATCTGCGACTTTAGCTCCCATTATTTCACCACCCACTCAGCCAGCTCGGGGTGGAGCTCAGTCAGTTAGGGGTTGCCTAGAGGGGGAGGCCGATCAGGCGGCGGTCAGGCTCGATTCTATGCTATTCCTGCCATACCAGATGTTGTTGCTTCAGACACAGTGATCACAGGTATTGTCTCAGTTTGCCACAGAGAGGCCTCTGTACTATTTGACCTTGGTTCCACTTATTCATATGTATCATCATATTTCGCTCATCATTTGATATGCCCCGTGAGTCCTTAGTTTCATCTGTTCATTTCTCTACATCGGTGGGCGATACTATTATTATGGACCTTGTATATCGGTCGTGTGTAGTGACCATTAGGAGTCGAGATACTAGAGTTAATATCTTATTGCTGAACATGATTAATTTTAACGTGATCTTGGGTATGTATTGGTTGTCTCCATGTCATGCTTTTCTAGATTGTCACACTAAGATTGTGATGTTGGCGATGCTGGGGTTACCGAGGATTGAGTGGAGAGGTTCTCCAGACTATGTTTCCAGTATAGTGATTTCATATATGAAGGCCCAGTGGACGGTTGGGAAGGGTTGTTTATCTTATTTGGATTTTGTGAGCAATATCGATGCAGATACACCTACTATTGATTCAGTACCGGTAGTGAGAGACTTTTCGGATGTATTTCCTGCAGACCTGCCAGGTATGCCGCCCGACAGGGATATTGACTTAGGTATTGACTTGGTACCGGGCATTTAGTCCATTTCTATTCCACCATATTGCATGGCACCAGCTGAGTTGAAGGAATTGAAGGAGCTGCTTCAGGAACTCCTTGATAAGGGTTTTATTAGGCCTAGTGTGTCACCTTGGGGTGCACCGGTGTTGTTTGTGAAGAAGAAGGACGGTACCATGCGAATGTGCATTGATTATAGGCAGTTGAACAAAGTTACAATCAAGAACAAGTATCCTTTGTCACGTATTGATGATCTGTTTGACCAGCTTTAGGGAGTGAGGGTATTCTCTAAGATTGATTTAAGGTCTGGGTATCACCAGTTGAAGATTCATGACTCGGATATTCTAAAGACAGCATTCAGGACCCGTTATAGTCATTATGAGCTTCTTGTGATGTCTTTTGGGTTGACCAATGCCGCAGCGGCGTTCATGCATATGATGTACAATGTATTTCAGCCGTATCTCCACTTATTTGTTATTGTATTCATTGATGACATCCTGGTGTACTCTCGTAGCCATGAGGATCATGCCCAGCATTTGAGGATTGTGTTGCAACGGCTGAGGGAAGATAAGCTTTATGCCAAGTTCTCCAAGTATGAATTTTGGCTCAGTTCAGTGGCATTGTTGGGACACATGGTGTCTAGTGAGGGTATTCGGGTGGATCAGAAGAAGATAGAGGCGGTTCAGAGTTGGCCCAGACTGTCCTCAACTATGGTGATTTGAAGCTTTCTCGACTTGGCCGGTTATTATCGTCGCTTTGTGGAGGGTTTCTCATTTATTGTATCACCCTTGACCAAACTGACCAAAAGGGTGCTCCTTTCAGGTGGTCGGATGAGTTTGAGGAGAGCTTTCAGAAGCTCAAGACTGCCTTGACCACAACTCCAGTTCTAGTTTTGCCGTTAACTTCAGGCACTTATACAATGTATTGTGATGCTTCTTGGATAGACATTGGGTGTGTGTTGATGCAGGAGGGTAGAGTGATTGCTTATGCCTTGCGCCAGTTGAAGCCTCATGAGAAGAACTACCTTGTTCATGATTTGGAGTTGGCTTCCTTTGTTCATGCGTTGAAGATTTGGAGGCACTATCTCTATGGTGTGTCTTGTGAGGTATTTACTGATCATCGTAGTCTCCAGCACTTGTTCAAACAAAAGAATCTAAATTTGAGACAGTGAAGATGTTTGGAGCTGCTAAACGACTATGATATCACCATTTTATATCATCCGGGGAAGGCTAATGTGGTGGATGATGCCTTGAATAGAAAGGCGGTGAGTATAGGTAGTCTTGCATTCATTCCCGTTTGGGAGAGACCTGTTGCAGTTGATGTTCAGGCATTGGCCAACTAGTTCGTGAGATTGGATATTTTGGAGCCTCGTCGGGTTCTAGCTTATGTGGTTTCTCGGTCTTCCTTATACGATCGCATCAGAGAGCGCTAGTTTGATGATCCCCATTTGCTTGTCCTTAAGGACACGGTTCAGCACGGTGATGCCAGAGATGTGACTATTGGCGATTATGGGGTATTGAGGATGCAGGGTCGGATTTGTGTGTCCAATGTGGATGGGCTACGTGAGTTGATTCTTGAGGAGGACCACAGTTCGCGGTATTCTATTCATCCGGGTACCACAAAGATGTATCAGGACTTAAGGAAGCACTATTGGTGGAGGAGAATGAAGAAGGATGTAGTGGGATTTGTAGCTCGGTGCCTTAACTGTCAGCATGTGAAGTATGAGCATTGGAGACCGGGTGCATTGCTTCAGAGGTTAGAGATTCCAGAGTGGAAATGGGACCGAATCACCATGGATTTTGTAGTTGGACTCCCATATACTTCGAGGAAGTTCGATGCTATCTGGGGGATTGTGGATCGGTTGACCAAGTCCGCGCACATCATTCCAGTTGGTACTACCTATTCTTCGGAGCAGTTGGCTGAGATTTACATCCGAGAGATTGTTCGCCTTCACGGTGTACCAGTTTCCATCATTTCAGATAGAGGCACGCAGTTTACATCGCAGTTTTGGATAGCCGTGCAGCCATAGTTGGGCACCCAGGTTGAGTTGAGCATAACATTTCATCCTCAGACAGACAGACAGTCCGATCGCACTATTCAGATATTGGAGGACATGTTACGCGCTTGTGTCATTGATTTTGGGGGTTCTTGGGATCAGTTTATGCCACTCGCGGAGTTTGTTTACAACAACAGTTATCAATTGAGCATCCAGATGGCCCCATATGAGGCTTTGTATGGGAGGCGGTGTAGATCTCGGGTGGGTTGGCTTAAGCCCGGTGAGGCTAGACGTTTGGGTATAAACTTTGTTCAGGATGCATTGGACAAGGTTAAATTGATTCAAGAGTGGCTTCGCACGGCGCAGTCTAGACAGAAGAGCTTTGCCGACAGGAAAGTTTGTGATGTGTCTTACATGGTTGGGGAGAAGGTTCTACTGAAGGTTTCACCCATGAAGGGTGTTATGAGGTTCGAGAAGAAGGGCAAGTTGTGCCCTCGGTTCATTGAGCCTTTTGAGGTACTTCAGACTATTGGGAAGGTGGCTTAGAAGCTTGCCTTTCCACCTAGCTTGTCGAGTGTGCATCCAGTATTTTATGTTTCTATGCTCCGGAAGTATATCAGTGATCCATCTCATGTTTTGGATTTCAGTATGGTTCAGTTGGATGGTGATTTGACTTATGATGTGGAGTCGGCGGCCATTTTGGATCGGCAGATTCGGAAGTTGAGGTCAAAGGTTATAGCTTCAGTGAAGGTGCAGTGGAGAGGTCAGCCCGTGGAGGAGGCTACTTGGGAGACCGAGCGGGAGATGCGGTGCAGTTATCCACACCTATTTGATACTCCAGGTATGTTTCTAAACCCGTTTGAGGACGAACGTTTGTTTAAGAGAGGGAGGATGTAACGACTCGGACGGTCATTTTGAGAGTTATAGCCTCGTTCCCCCATTTACTGCTCCATTTATGCTTTATAGCTGTTATATGACTTATTGGGTTAGTTGGTTCGGGTCCGGAGTGAATTCAGTGTAAAATGAGACACTTAGTCTCTTAAATGGAAAACTTAAGTTGGAAAAGTCGACCAAACTTAGGAGCGTGTCTGGAAAATTATTTGGAGGTCCATAGTGGGATTAGGCTTGAAATGACAAAAGTCAAATTTTTGTATCGGGGTCTGATTCCGATTCTAGAAGTTGCAGTAGGTTCGTGGTGTCATTTGTGACTTGTGTGCAAATTTTGAGATCAATCGTACGTGATTTGATAGGTTTCTGTGTCGTTTGTAGAATTTGGAAATTTCGATGTTTCTTAGGCTTGAATCTGTGTGTAATTCGTGTTTTCGATATTGTTGAAGGTGATTTGAAGATTCGACTAAGTTCATATGGTGTTATAAGATTTGTTAGTATGTTTGGTTGAAGCCCCGTGGGGGCTCAGGTTGATTTTGGTGGTTAACGGACTTGGAATATGATTTGAGAAGTTGTTGAAGTCTAAGAGCTGCTGGTGTGACCGAACCTGCGTAGAGGGGACCGCAAATGCGATGCCGCAGGTGCGGCGGGTTGAGCGCAGGTGCGGAAAGGGTGGAGACCAGCAGGGGTCGCAGGTGCGATGGTTTCTCCGCACCTGCGATAGCGTAGACGCAGACCATGAGTAGCAGGAGCGGAGGCAGCCGGAGTTAGTCATTTTCGCAGGTGCGCACAGATTTTTCGCACCAGCGGGCCCGCAGGTGCGAGCCCAGGCTCCGCAGGTGCGGAAATGCCTGGGCAGAACCTATATCAGTGGGGTCCGAGATTTTTGGCTTCATTTCATCATTTTTAACTCGGATTTTAGAGATTTTGAGAGGGCTTTTTAAGTGGAATTCTTGAGGTAAGTTCCTTGTGTTCATTTTACTTCAATAATTATGTTTCTCCACTGATTTCCCACTTAGATGGTGTATTTTTGAGGTGTAAATTGGGGATTTGAGGCTACGAATTTGGAGAGTTGATTTTGAGGATTTGAACGACCAATTGGTGTCGAATTTTGATGAAGTTGGTATAGTTATACTCGTGAGTGAATGAGCATTCAGATTTTGTGACTTTTGTTGGATTTCGAGACGTGGCCCCGGGGGTCGGGTTTGGGCTGATTTCGAATTTTGGCTATAGTTTCGTATATGTCTTGTGGAATTAATTCCTTTAGCCTATATTGATTGTATTGAACTGCTTATGGCTATATTCGGGACGTTTGGAGACGGATTTGAGAGGCAAGGGCATTTTGGAGTAGAATTTAGCCCGGATTGAGGTAAGTAATACTTTCAAACTTGGTTCAAGGGTTCGAAACCCCGAATTATGTGTTATGTGATTGATATTGAGGTGATGCACATGCCAAGTGATGGGTGTGCAGGCGTGCACCGTGAGAATTGCGACCTGGTGGGCTCCATGGAACCGTATAGTGGTTTTATCTTGTTGATATCAGTGTTTTCATCATGTGATAAAGTAATTGAACTGTCACTCATGCTAGATATCATGTCTAGGCTTTATGCCGGTAATGTTGGGACTGATAGTGGTCGTTTCTTGTTGTTGTCTTACTGATTTCATTGATATTTCATACTCAGTCATATTCATTTATTTCATATCTCATCACAGTGTTTGTTGTTATTTATTGATGCATCATATTATTGTTTTTGGGCTAGTATTATGGCATTGTAAGCTCGTGAGAGAGAGACTTGAGAGATTTATGACTGAGTGAGGCCGAGTGCCTAATTATGAGTGACATTTATGGGATCGGGCTGCACGTCGCAATGGTTATACTGAATTATGATAGCGCTTGGGCTGAAGGAGCCCCTCCGGAGTCTGCACACCCCCTCCCCCCAGTGAGCGCGGTTGATATTATATAGAGATGGATCTTCTCCATAAGGCTGGATTAGCCTTCCTCGGCACTTGGTGACTTGTAGTTAGTGATATATATGTTCTGGGATGGATCTTCCCTAGGCCATATGGGCCATATACAGTACCGAGTGGTTGAGTATTTGAGAGTTTGAACCTGGAGATGGATCTTCTCCACAGGGTTGGATTGGCCTTCCTCGGTACAGGGTGAATTATAGTCAGTAATATATATGTTCTGTGATGGATCTTCCCTGGGCTGTATGGGCCATACACAGTACCGAATACTCGAGCATTTGAGAGTGTGAGCACATGAGGCTGACAGCATGGTGCATCACATACAACATGTGCATTGGCATGTAGAGATAGTAGAGTCATATTCTTTACGCTGTTCGGATCTGCTGTACCTTACTATTTTGAGTTGCCCATTTAATTCGAAAGCATGCCTACGTCTCTGCATTGTTATTTTTTGTATTGAACTGTGCTGGTTGAGTTCGTCACTACTTTCAGCCTATAGTTTGGGTATGTTACTTACTGAGTTAGTTGTACCCACGCTACACCCTGCACCTCGTGTGCAGATCCAGGTTCTTTTGGTTACAGCGTCTGCTGATTGAGGAGATAGGATCTCGAAGACTATCAAGGTAACTGCATGGCGTTCGGAGGCCTTGACTCTCCTTCATTATCTTTATCTGTACTTTTATTTTTACTCTTTACACATTGTAATAGACTGTATTCTGACATAGATGCTCATGTACTTGGTGACACCCCGATTTTGGGATAGATTGTATTGTGTTGCGGGTTTATTTTTGGTTTTAAAAAGGTTTTTTTTTAAATATTAAATTGTTTCTGCCTATATTTTTAAGCTTTTACTATGTTGAGATAGTTGAGTAGTGGCTTGCCTAGTACCACGATAGGCGTCATCACGATGATTGATTTTTGGGTCGTGACATTAACCTCCATCTTCACTTTTGCACAACTAGGTCTAGTGCCATTTTGTGTAGCAAGATCAACATGTAATGGATTACCAACAGCACTTGCCAATGCAAATACACATTCCTTACCAAAAAGGTTGGGTGGCAACACCGGAAAGCTATTCCAAGCTACTGCAATGGGAGTCTCCTCGTCAGGTTTCCACCATGAGTTCCACTCCGTGCATCTCATCTACCACATCTCAACTTGAACTTTTAAATAAAAAACAGGCTTTGATAGAAGATGAACATAATCCTCCATTAAAGACAACCTTATCAATACATGATTGTCTTCTATTAAACCAATCGAAGAAGCTCTTTTAATCCCACATTGAATGAGAATAACGTTGCGTAATTCACTGATAACAGGCTTCCCATACAAAACTTTCCCAAGAACTGCCGATTGAAGACCTTATTGAATGATGGATTGTTTTACCTCTTGCTTCTTCGACTTAATCACTGGCTCACCATGAAGAAACTCGGCTGGTTTTATGGGTAGTTTAGCTAGGGTTTGCATGGGCGCAGTAATTGTCTTGGGTTGTAACAATTGTGTGTAGTTATTGATTGGATTAGGGTTGTTAGATGTTGTTTGAGGCTGTGGGGATGGGAGGGACAATTGACCAACCTCAAAAGGAGACTGGACAGTGGCCGGAGATGCCATGAAAAGCCTGCTCGAGCTTCAACAATGTGTCATCGTAAATCGCCTATAGCCAGAGCTCTAGGGTTTTTTCGCATGCGCATTTTTGTCTTCGAGTGGCTCCTAGGTTGTGATTCTTGTTGTGTGTTTCATATTGAAAAGATTTATTGGCTGAATAATTTTTGTTGCTTTTATTCTTCCTTGTCTTACCAGTTTTATCTGTATTTGACTATTTGTGATTTTCATTATTGACTTCCTTCTTGTTGTCTTTTTCTTACAATTTTGTCATTAGCTTACAGTACTAAACTGCTTTGTTACCATTCGTTTCTCCGCTTTCCATTACTTTTCATTGTCATATTTTGTTTCGTTTATTTGTCCTAGTAGGTGTCTTGATCTGGCCTCATCACTACTCTACCGAGGTTAAGCTTGATACTTATTGGGTACCATTGTGGTATACTCATATTACGCTTCTGTATATTTTTGTGCAGTTCCAAGTACATATGCCCCGTGCTAGATACAGTGATTGATTGACTAGCTTCTTTTGGATACTTCAAGCTATTCTTGCTCGGCGTCCGCATGCCTCTAAGTCACCTTCTGTTTTTAGACATTCTACTATTTATTTCTCATTCCAAAATAGTATTGTATTACGAGACTATTAGTACATTCTTGTAGAGCTTATGACTCTGTTCCACCAAGTTTTGGGGAGTTGTTGTCAGCTGTATCGTTGAGCTCTATAATGATGGTTTTATTATGTTTATTTTTGCTATTTCTCTAAACATGTTAGGCTTACCTAGTCTTAGAGACTAGGTCTCATCACGACACCCTAAGGTGGAAAAGTGGGGTCGTGACAGTGTTCCTTTTAATTTAATTTATTGAGATATTGTGAGTGGTTAAGGTTTGGTGAAATTTCACCTTAATTTGAAATTGTTGCCATATTGACTTTGTTGCTAGTTTACTAGTTTACTTGCTTTCTTGCTTGAGAAATAATATCTTGAGAGACTTTGATATATTAGTTGTCATTGAGGGTGTAATTTTGTAATTGAGTTATGAATATGTTAAAATCGTATGGGTCTCATGTGAAGTATTTTTGAAAGACAAATTAACTCGCCCACATATATGGATTGCTTGAGCATCATTGCATTCTTGTTAGGATTTTGTCTCTCTTCTGATAGTGACTTTGCCATTTATATTGGCATGCCTTTTGTTTGGATCTTGACCCTTCTTGAATTTGGATTCACATTCCATCTTAATCATGGACCTTGTTCATTTTGAGTATGGATGGGAAAGCCACTTTCAATATGGCTCTTAATTCTCTAGATAATTGGTGACGACCCTACTTGATCTAGGACTCCGGTCATTCTTGTTACTTGATTATGCTTCGATGTAATTGCATGAGGTATGTGTTGGATGAAATTAACTAATTGATTGACTTGATGAAATAACTTTGTGAAGCATTCTTGACCTTAGGATATGAATATTAGATCTTGGACTACTTCTTGGTTTGATATTTATTTTCTTCAAATATTATATCCTCGTTATGAACTTGATAATGATTTAACGAATACTTATGTATGAATGCTTTTTTGTATTCTTGTTGATACATAACTACTTGTTAACAAGAAGAAATAACTAGATTTATATATTTTTTTAGTTTCATATGATCCATTTGTGTTAAAGTTGGAACTTGGAGAATTTCATTGATCAAAGCTAAAATTTATATGCCAATAAGCGTTATGCTTAGTGATAGTTTATTTCTATAGTAGGTGATGCTACGGATGAGGTATGAGGATGGAATTTGAAGTAGACTCTTTGGATCATAGATGAATATCACATTTGCATGAGCATATGTCACGACCCCAACTTCCCCTACGTAGGATGTCGTGATGCAACGTAGTCTCTAAGACTAGGTAAGCCTAACACTTACTGAATTAATGGCAACATTTAACCAACAGCTATGAAACATGAAACAGAAATTTCTATACAAAGCCAACAATCCCAACATGATATACAACATCCAAAAACCGGTAGTACAAGTCATAAACTCTACTGAATTCTCTAGGAAATTTCTAAGTACAACTGTTCCGGAATAGAAATAAACTGTACAAAATAAACTTCAGAAGGTGACTCCAAGGCCTGCGGACGTGATGGCAGGTATACCTTGAATCTCTACAGCAATGCCCAATCAACTAGCTAACAATCACCAAACTTCGAAGTACTTGGATCTGCACAAACAATGTGCAGGAAGCGTAGTATGAGTACACGACGACGACACCCAAAAAATATCAAGACTAACCTTGGTGGAGTAGTGACGAGGGACAGTCAAGACACCTACTAGACTTAATAACCTGTACAAGTATGAATGTGAAACTAACATGGAACAATGTCAATATAAAGATAAACATGGTAAAATAACAAAACAATACTTGCAATAGAAAACTAGAAGCAACAATGAGCAACAAGGCACAACATGTAATAACGGCGTACAGTAAGCTGAACACGTTTAAGTCTGGTGAAACCAAGTAAAGGAAAACAAGTAACAACTCAATAAGAACAACTGCTTTCACATAACATTTATTCAAGAATTTTCCGTACCACACCTCATAATCACAAATCACGGGTCCTAATTCATGAACCCTAATCACATGGCATCTTGTACACACATTACAAATCACAACCGCACTGACAACTCACGTCTGCATAGACAACTCACGTGCCCATACCATAAAGACCTTTTATCTACATGGACAACTCACGTGTTAAGGGAGTGACAATACCTCATATCCGCAGAGACAATTCACGTGCCAGTAATTACAATAACTCATAACTGCACGAACAACTCACGTGTTACTAGTACAACTCTCACACAGAAGGAAGGTAAACGAGAATACATGTGAATGATCAATAAACATCATAATTCATCTTTTTTAACCGATATGATGATTAATTACGTGTATGCTTGTGCAAGTGTTCTATCACAACTTGAGTCAACAAGTAAGAGTAGAGACAACGAATGGCACATAGGAAACAACACAACAAAACGTAAAATGCATAACTCACACAATGTAGGTACACCACTACACAAATATTATCAATAACAATGCATTCAGGCCATCAAACGTCATCACAAATCATCCCCACCTATCCCACCTTATCTCGCCACCTGCGCGACAATAAAGTAAATATCCACCTTGTCTTACAGCGAGCGCATAATAATATTTCCATCTTGTCTCGCCTTATGCGCAAACCCACATATATATGTTGCCCTACTTGTCACGTCGCATGTGCAATTATCAATAACAATAGTACAGACAACTCACGTGCGAACACCCCGACAATTCTCTCAACAATATTACCTGTGCCAAAAATATAACAACACTATATAATGACTTGCACCACATGTGCCCATATGCCATAACGTTTACTCAAAACAATTCCAATACCACAACAATACATAGCTCTCGGCTCAACAACACTAAGTGCAACAATAACACGATAGTACGGGAAGTAAATCAACACAAGATTTTTAAAACACAAAGAAACGGAAGAACGAGCTCACAATAAAAGACATAACAAGTGATAATGGGTTCAACAAGAATAAAACAACAGTGAGATAGATAGTGTGTTACAACAATATCAACTATGAGTAACTCAACAATACGAGAGATAACATGTAACAATGATTCCAAATAAGAATGACCCAACGATCAGAGAGATAACATGTAACAATGATTTCAAATAAGGATAAGTCAACGATGGAAGAGATAATAATAACTTCAATTAAGGATAATCAACTACGGAAGAGATACATGGCACTAAAAGAGGTAACGACTTCAATTAAGGCTTATAATAGTATATTTGACAATAAAGGTAGAACATGAACCAATCAACTTCAAATAAGACATGTAAGGGTAACTCTAGCAATGAGTGATATAACAAGATGAGACAACTTCATTTTTAATGTACATGCGAACCTAATAGTCTAAGTTGGTCAAATTTCCACATATAAGTTGTGTACACACTCGCCACCTCGTGTAAATATCTTTCACGTAGTTCAAATAGTGCAAACAAATCAATTTCTATGGGGTAGCTCCTCCACACAATGTTAGGCAAGATACTTACCTCAAAAGCCTTCAATCAGTTCTCAAAAATAGCTTTTCCTTTACAATTCACCTCCACTCAGCACAAATCTAACCAAAATAAACTTAATAACATCAAATAATGCAAGATAAATCAATCCCAATAATTAAAGCTATGATATTTACACGATTGCTCAAAAGTCAACAAAAGGCAACTTGGGACGCGCCCGGTCAGAACGTGGGTACAATGGTAGATTCCGACTACCCATGACCCCACGAGTTCATATATGTGATTAGTTTCAAAATCCGAGTCCAAATCGACTCTCAAAACTCAAATTCTTATTTTTCAAAAACTGGACAAAGTTTCACAAATTTTCATTTTGAATCACATGATATTGATGTCAATATCTAAGATATATTGATGGAATATGATTAGAAATAGATTAGAATCACTTATTTAAAGTTTTTACATGAAACTTTCTCTTCCAAATCGCTTCCTGCCGAGTCTAGGGTTCCAAAATATGAAATTGAGACCAAAACTTTTGTTCTAGTCACAGGTGTAGCAATTGTAAAACCCGCAAATGCAAAGAAACCATCACAAAAGTGAAGCCCTCCCATTCCCGCTGTCATCGCAAATGCAATGAATAGTTTTCAATTGCGAACATAGGACCATCGCAAATGCGACCAAAAAGATCGCAAATGCGAACCAGCTCCCCCCAGGCGCCCATCGCAAATGCGATCACTGGGTTTGCAAATGCAAACCCAATAGACTTGTCCTAACATCGCAATTGCGATCCAAAACTCGCAAATGCGAGACCTGGGGCACCTGTACAAAAACCAACATACTTAAACTCTATCAACACTCCGCTATGCGCCTGAAACTCACCCGAGTCCTAGGGGCTCCAAACCAAACAACAATAAAAGTCTAAAAACATAACACAAACTCACTCGCATGATCAAATCCTCAAAATAACATCCAAAATCACGAATCGGACCTCAAAACACGAGAATTCAATATGAAATTCAAGATCTTCTAAAAAACGACCGCACGTCTAATTCCTATCAAATCAAGTCGGAATAACGCCAAACTTTGCGAACAAGTTCCAAATGACAAAACAAACTTATTCCAAGTCCCGAAATAGAAATTCAAACATGATAGCTACGAAGTCAACCTATGGTCAAACTTCTTTAAATTGCCAACTTTCGGCAAAACAACACAAATCAACCTACTGACCTCCAAAATCGATTCAGGGCATACGCTTAAGTCCAAAATCACTATACGAACCTATAGGGGCCATCAAAACACCACCATGAGGTCGTTTTTACAAAAGTCAAACCTCGGTCAACATTTTCAACTTAAGCTTCTAAAGTAAGAAAGACTCATCCGAATTCATTATGAATTATCCGAGAATAAAATCCGAGAATGCACGCATGTCATAATACATAATAGGAAGCTACTTAAGGCCTCAAACTACTCAATAGAACCTTAAAGCTCAAAATAACCGATCGGGTCGTTAAATTCTCTCCCTCTTAAACAAGCGTTCGTCCTCGAACATGAAAAGAGAATCACTATATAAACTCACCATGCACATATTAATGGGTGATCCCACGTCACCCCCAAACCACATAAACCGATAACGTCGTCTCAGCCGAAGATTATTCCTTTTAGTCATGCCGATAAGTCTTAGGATCAAATTCCCACATCTACCAAGGGCCCTATTATCACACAAACACACTGCAAAATCCTCAACTAGCTACAACAGCTCATGCATACACCTACAAAGTATAACCACAAAACATAACACATCATCCATATATCCATAGCAACAGCTCTGACCGTAATAGCCACCCATTACCAAACCCGGTACCGACAAATAGACTCATATCAACTAGAAACCTATTCCAAACCTTCATAATCCCAAAACTAATGCAAGAAACATGTGAAACTCATAACTACTCATCCGATCAATAGGCCACCTCAAGCGCCACCTGGGCACATACATCGCAATCCAAACCCAACAAGCACAACTCAAATATGACTGAATATGGAAAGAGGAACACATAGGAGAACCGTCAAACACGCCAAACAGGCACATCTCCCCACCGATACCGTACTACGGATCCGATCATCAAGGAAGAAGCAAGATATATGCAACTACCACAATCAAATCTTATATTAATATGACCTCTCAGCGGCACATAGCCCGGCACTAACACACCTATTCACAAAGAACACCAGGTTCCCATCCTCCACTCGGAAATCACGACTAAGGTTAACATTAGAGCAACTAAACCATCCTACTAACTCAAACTCATAGAACTAGAACCACAACACGTAACAACTTCCCTTACCTGCATAGCACCCAAATCAGAAGTCAGGACAAACTATCCGGAGATCATATCAAATCCAACCATATTTAACTAACAGAAAGTCCACCCAAGTTTCATGACATACAATAGCAACCAAACTAGAGTGATAGACACGGGCTATCATAATAAAATTTTCAACTGGCCTAAACACAAAAACATAGTACAAAAATCACAAAACACAACCATATTTTAAGAAAGGTAGGATGAATCTTACCAATAAATGGGACCGGATCGAAGTAACACAATTGCATCTCTTTACTCAACTGAAACCATAACTGCAATGACATCATCTGGTGCATCGGCCTCTGCCCAACGAGGAAGAGCATAACAATAGGCCCGGCCTCCCCCTCTAGGGCGACCTATACCCGGCTGATCTCTACCCCTAGCTGGCGGTGTAGGAATAACAGCAATTAGAGCAGAACTCATAGCCTGAATACCCTGTTATGACACATCTGTCTGGAGTCTGGGACAATCTCTCACCATGTGGTTGGTATCTCCACACTCAAAGCAAAACCTTTAATCTACAAGCGATCTCTACCACCTGCTGAAACGGAATATCTGTCTCCAACTCCCGAGCCATGGTGAATCGAATACCATAACTGAGCCCCTCAATGAACCTGCAGACTTACTCTCTAAATGTAGAAACCAAAGCACGTGCATGCCTGGACAAATCACTGAATCTAACAGCATACTCTTACACTGACATAGTACCCTGGTGCAGCTGTACGAACTCCACGCGCCATGCATTACAAAGGGTCTGGGGGAACAAACTCTCTAAAGAACATCTCTGAAAACTGAGTCCAGAAAAATGAAGCTGCATCGGTTGGGCTACTTTCCTTTCAAACTCGCCACCACTGATACGCTGCTCCTGACAGCTGGAATATAGTAAAATCAACCCTGCTCATCTCCACAATACCCATGGTGCGAAGAATACAATGGCACTCCTCTAGAAAACCATGTGCATCCTCTGAAGCCAAATAGCTAAAAGTAGGAAGGTGATTCTTTTTGAACCTCGCAAGTCTAAGCTGCTCCTCCTCGATGTTGCTGCCCTAACTGCAGGCTAAACCGAAATAACAGTTTGTGTCGGCATGACACCTGGAACCTAACCAACGTGGACTCGCTGCTCTGGAGTATGGGCGGCAGGAGTCTGAGCTCCTCCCCCAGTCTGCAAAGTAGCTAGTGCTACCATAATCAATTGCACCTGAGTCAATGTACCAAACATGCTCAGGAACTAGGCTAAAGTCTCCTGAATTTCCGGGATAGCAACAGGCACCTCCAGTGCCTGTCCCCCAAACGGAGCCACTGGTGTGTAAGGACCCGTAAAAGTTTTTCGAAGAACCCGGATTCTGTGATGTCAAAGTAGGCATAGAGGTTAATAATAGTAGAAATTCTTGGGCAGAAGTGCGCATTGCTGCATCCCATTCTACGGCCGCAGAACCACTCTGCGGACTACACACTGGTCGCAGAGTGAGGCAGGTTTCTGGGCATTCTTTATGTCAATTTTGCGGCCATTATGCGACTGCATAACCATTTCACAGGCCGCATTCTTGTCCAATATCCCGCCTTGGTATTTTTCGGAGGGAGGTTCTGCGGTGCACTATGCGACTGCAGAACCGTTATGCGGTGCATTATGCGACCACAGAATAGATCTGTGGGCTGCATAGTCACTGTAGACCAAATCAGTTTCTTTCCAGTTCTAGCCTCCATTTTCGCAGTCATTTCGCGGACCGCATATCCTCTATGCGAGCACATATGCGACCGCATAACCTGTTCCGGAGCATCAATTTTAAGGTTTTTAAACCCGACCATATTCTATTAAAACACATCCCATGGACCATTTTGATCATATTTTCTGATAGTTTTAGAATGACAGAGGGGGTCCTAGAGGGAGAAGTGATCTTCATCAAATTGTTCTTCCATTCTCACTTAAAACATTGAAGATTATGAAGAGTGGCACCTAGGTCTTCTTCCTAAGAGGTAAGATTCTATCACCCAAACTCTTAATTTCAAAATGTATCTAGAATGGGCCATTAGTAAGGTAATTCATGGGGATGGGAGTTCTTACCTTGCATGCATGTGTTCCTATGGTATGTGGGGAGGTTGTGAGTTAAAGATAGAAAATAATGGGGTGTGGGTTGGTGGAGTCTTTCACAAAAAGGACCTTAAAACATTTATGCACACATGGTGTTTGATAGAATGCTCAAGTGAGCTAGAATTATGATCGTTTTCCTAATTTTGGGTTCAAATTTGCTATATTGCTAGAATTGATTGAAGTTGCTAATATTCCAGAACATCTTAGAGTTTTAAGAGGCTCAATTGAGGTATGTTGGCTAAACCCCCTTCTTCTTAGAATCGAACCCTACGGTGTTCATGTAATTGGAGTAAGCCCTTGATCAATATAGAATTGGCGATTTCTAATGCTCATATGTGAATTTAACGTCTTGAATGGGAAGCCTTATTGTTGTTGATAATAATAATGTTAGAATGTGGAAAAGAACTTGAATTATGAAATACGGCCTAGCGCCAAGAATAAATTTATAATTGGGGCCACTCGTGCCATTGTATTGAAAGTATGGGAAAGAAATATGAATTGAGATGACATATTAAATATGGGTGATGTCTCAAATGAGATGGCCTAAACTATCGGGCCGAGATCGGATTCTGTGTAAGAACATGGTGGTATTATAGACGAAATCGTGAAAATGGTTGATGTCTCAAATAAGATGTCCTAGCCGATCGGGCCGTGATCGAATTCCATGCCGCACACATGGTGGTACTGTACTAGAAATTATAATGAAATTGTGGTAATGTCTCAAATGAGATGGCCTAGCCGATCGGGCCGAGATCGGACTCCGTGTAAGAATACGGAGGTATTGTGAATTGTGGAATATCGGTACTAAAAGTCACCCAACCTAATAATATGAAAATTGTCTTGAAAACGTATACCATCCTTAACTTGTTGTTTTACTATAATTTGAAGCCCTTATTGAATTCTTGACTGTTCCTCTTGTATTATTATTCATTCTACTGAGTTGGTGTTTAGCTTTACATACTAGTGCTATTCGACGGTACTAACATCCCTTTTTTTGGGGGCGCTGCATCTTTAAATAGATGCAGGTGGTTACATAGCAGATAGTGTTGATCACAGATAGTGCTGCATCCTCTTCTCAACGGACTCGGTGAGCCCCATTTCATCCGAGGTCATGTATTGTACCTTTTGTTTATATTATGTTCACTTTTTGAAGTATAGCCGAGGCCTTGTTGCCGGCACCATCTTTACGCTCTTTTGTATCTTTAGAGGCTCTGTAGACACTATATGGGTTGTATATGGGTGTTGGGAATGTTAAACAATTATATGTTGTGTTTTCTCACATGTTCCACTCAGACTATAAGAATGTGTATTTTGAGACTTAAAGGTGCAATGTCTAATGAAATGATTTAGGATTTTATGGATGAGCTTCCTACTGTATAAGTAATGAAATTATGTCTTGTCTTGATCATGGGTGAATTAGGTAGAAAGTATCTAACAGTCTTACTCGGCCGGGTTCACTCGGTTGAGCACCGGTCGCGCTTCCCAAGGTTGAGGCGTGACATGATGGCTCCTCAACTGCTACTCTGGTAGGTGCTCTAGCTGTAGCACGTGCTCCTCCTCGGCCTCTGCCTCTTCCCAAGCACCTAGAAACACCGGCTCTTGTGGAAGCATCATCAATAACTGCAACTCGTGTTCTCACCATCTGTGAGGGAATAGAATGACAAAGACTAAAACTCTAAAATCAATAAACTTGCACGATAGGAATGAAAGAAGTGAAGTTTTGTAATAGTTTCGTAGCCTCTCGAAGATAAGTGCAGACGTCTCTATATCGATCCGCAAGAATCTACTAAACTCGCTTATTACTCGTAGCACCTATGAACTTTGAGCTCTGATACCAACTTGTCACGACCCTAATTTTCCCTTCATAGGATGTCGCGATGGTACGTAGTCTCTTAGACTATGTAAGCCTAACACTTACTGAATTAATGGCAACATTTAACCAATAACTATTAAACATGAAACAAAAATTTCCATACAAAGCTAACAATCTCAGCATTATATACAACATCCCAAAACCGGTAGTATAAGTCATAAGCTGTACTGAGTTCTCTAGGAAATTTCTAAGTACAACTATTCCGAAATAGAAATAAATTGTACAAAATAAACTTTAGAAGGTGACTCTGAGGCCTGCAAATGCAATGGAAGGTATACCTTGAGTCTCCACAACTATGCCCGATCATTTAGCTAACTATCACCAAAATTTGACGTAGCTTGATCGGAACAAAAATGTGCAGGAAGCGTAGCATGAGTACACCACAACGGTACCCAGTAAGTATCAAGACTAACCTCGGTAGACTAGTGACGAGGGACAGTCAAGACACCCACTAGACTTAATAACCTGTACAAGTATGAATGTGAAACTAACAGGGAACAATATCAATATAAAACTAAACATGGTAAAATAACAAAACAATACTTGCAATATAAAACTAGAAGCAACAATGAGTAACAAGGCACAACATTTATAACGTCGTAGAGTAAGATGAACATAGTTTAAGTCTGGTGAAACCAGGTAAAGGAAAACAAATAACAACTCAATAAGAACAACCGCTTTCTCACAAGACTTATTCAAGAATTTTCCGAAGATACCATACCTCATAATCACAAATCACGGGTCATAATTCACGAACCCTGATCACTTGGCATCTTGTGCGCACATTACAAATCACAACCGTACGGTCAACACACGTCTGCATGGACAACTCATCTACCCATACTATAAATACCTTTTATTTGTTCGAACAACTCACATTCTAAGGGAGTGACAATACCTCATATTTGCACGGACAATTTATGTGCCAGTAATTACAATAACTCATAATCGCACGGACAACTCACGTGCCACTAGTACAACTCTCACACAGAAGGAAGGTAAACGAGAATACATGTGAATGATCAATAAACATCAAGATTCATTTTCTTAATCCGATATGAGTGATTAATTATGTGTATGCTTGTGCAAGTGTTCTATCAGAACTCGAGTCAACAAGCAAGAGTAGAGACAGTGAATGTCACATAGAAAAAACCATAACAAAATGTAAAATGCATAACTAACACAAGGTAGGTACACCACGACACAATATCATCAATAACAATGCCTCAAGGCCATCACTAGTCATCATAAATCATCCTCGACCAATCCCACTTTGTCTCGCCACGTGCGAAATAATAAAGTAAATGCCTGCCTTGTCTCGCCGCAAGCGCATAACAATATTTCCATCTTGTCTCACCAAATGTGCAAACCCACATATATATATGTAGCCCGCCTTGTCACGCCGCATGTGCAATTATCAATAACAATAGTACGGATAACTCACGTACGAACACCCCGACAATCATCTCAACAATATCACGTGTTCCAAAAACATAACAACACAATATAATGACTTGCACTACATGTGCCCATATGCCACAACATTTCCCTAAAACAATTCCAATACCACAACCACACATAGCCCTCGGCTTAATATCACTGAGTACAATAATAACACGAGATACCACACCTCATAATCACAAATCACGGGTCCCAATACATGAACCCTAATCATTTGGCATCTTGTGCCCACATTACAACTCACGTTTGCACGGACAACTCACGTTCCAATACCATAAATACCTCTTATCTGCACGGACAACTCACATGCTAAGGGAGTGACAATACCTCATAACCACACGGACAATTCATGTGCCTATAATTACAATAACTCATAACCGCACGGACAACTCATGTGCCACTAGTACACCTCTCACACAGAAGGAAGGTAAACGAGAATACATGTGAATGATCAACAAACATTAGGATTCATCTTCTTATACCGATATGAGTGATTAATTATGTGTATGCGTGTGCAAGTGATCTATCACAACTCGAGTCAACAAGTAAGAGTAGAGACAATGAATGGTACATAGGAAATAACACAACAAAAAGTAAAATGCATAACTCACGCAAGGTAGGCATATCACGACACAAATATCATCAATAACAATGCCCCCCAGGCTATCATAAGTCATCACAAACTATCCCCGACATAGCCCACATTGTCTCGCCACGTGCGCAACAATAAAGTAAATACCCGCCTTGTCTCGCCACATGCACATAATAATATTCCTCCCTTGTCTCGCCATATGTGCAAACCCACATATATATAGCCCGCCTTATTACGCCACATGTGCAATTATAAATAACAATAGCATGGATAACTCACGTGCGAACACCCCGATAATACTCTTTACAATATAATTAGTTGCACCACATATGCCACGATATTTCCTCAATACAATTTCAATACCACAACCACACATATCCCTCGGCTTAACAATACTGAGTACAACAATCACACGAGAGTACAACAAGTAAATCAACAAGAGAATTATAAAACACAAAGAAAAGCCAGAACAAGCTCAATATGAAAGACATAACAAGTGATAATGGTATCAGCAAGAATAACTCAACAATTGGAGAGATAGTGTGTAACAACGATATCAACTAGGAGTAACTCAACAATAAGAGAGATAACATGTAAATTCCAAATAAGAATGACCCAACGGTAAGAGAGATAACATGTGACAACGATTTCAAATAAGAATAAGTTAACAATGGAAGAGATAACAATAACTTCAATAAAGGATAATCAACTACGGAAGAGATACATGGCACTAAAAGAGGTAACTACTTCAATTAAAGCATAAAATAGTATATTTGGCAATAAAGGTAGAACATGAACAAATCAACTTCAAATAAGACATGTAAGGGTAACTCTAGCAATGGGGGATATAACATGATGAGACAACTTCATTTTTAATGTAGATGAGAACCTAGGAGTTTAAGTCGGTCAAATTTCCACATATAAATCGTGTATACACTCGTCACCTCGTGTACACGTCTTTCACGTTGTTCAAATAGTGTAAACAAATAAATTCCTACGGGGTATCTCCCCCACACAATGTTAGGCAGGATACTTACCTCAAAAGCCCTCAATCAATTCTCAAAAATAGATTTTCCTTTACAATTCACCTCCGCTCAACACAAATCTAACCAAAATAAACTTAATAACATCAAATAATACAAGAGAAATCAATCCCAATAATTAAAATTACGATCTTTACACAATTGCTCAAAAGTCAAGAAAAGTCAACCAGGGACGCGCCCGGCCAGAACCCGGGTCCAATGGTAGATTCTGACTACCCATGACCCCACGAGTTCATATATGTGATTAGTTTCAAAATCTGAGTCCAAATCGACTCCCAAATCTCAAATTCTTATTTTTCAATAATTAGACAAAGTA
Organism: Nicotiana otophora; assembly: GCA_000715115.1. Taxonomy (NCBI): domain Eukaryota; kingdom Viridiplantae; phylum Streptophyta; class Magnoliopsida; order Solanales; family Solanaceae; genus Nicotiana; species Nicotiana otophora. Next base: position 49,485 of record AWOL01S0074354.1, on the reverse strand, counting down.
TCACAAATTTGTACATTGAATCACATGATTTTCATGTCAAAATGTAAGATATATTAATTGAATATGATTAGAAATAGATTGGAATCACTTATCCAAAGTTTGTAGATGAAAATCCCTCTTCAAAATTGCCTCCTACCGAGTCTAGGGTTCCAAAATGTGAAAATGAAAACAAAAATCCTGTCCCTCAGCTTTTTGTCCAGACGCAGGTGTCACAATTGCGACCATTTGCGAACCCCAAAAATGCGAAGAAACATCGCAAAAGCGAAGCCCTCCCATTCCTGTTGTCATCGCAAATGCAATGAATATTTCGCAATTGCGTACATAGGACCTTCACAAATGCGACCAGGAAGATCGCAAATGCGAACACTGGGTTCGTAAATTCAAACTAAGTAGACTTAGCCTCACATCGCAATTGCGATCCAAAACTCGCCAATGCAAGACGTGAGACACCTGTGCAAAAACCAACAGACTTAAACTCTATCAACACTCCGCTATGCGTCCGAAACTCATCCGAGCTACCGGGTATCCAAACCAAACATCAATACAAGTCTAAAAACATACGATCGCATGATCAAATCATCAAAATAACATCCGAAATAATGAATCGGACATCAAAACACAAGAATTCAACATGAAACTCAAGATCTTCTAAAAAAACACAAGCGCACGTTCGATTCCTATCAAAATAACTCGGAATGATGCCAAACTTTGTAGACAAGTTCCAAATGACAAAACGGACTTATTCCAAGGACTAAAATAGAAATCCAAACATGATAGCTATGAAGTCAATCTACGGTCAAAATTATCAAAATTCTAAATCTTTAAATTGCCAACTTTCGGCAAAATCACACAAATCAACCTACGAACCTCTAAAATCGATTTTGGGCATACGCCCAAGTCCAAAATCATGAGACGAACTTATCGGAGCCATCAAAATACCACGGGGTCATTTTCATAAAAGTGAAACCTCGGTCAACATTTTTAACTTAAGCATCTAAAGTGAGAATCACTCATCCGAATTCATTCCGAGAATCAAATTCGAGCATGCACGCAAGTCAGAATACACTATAGGAAGCTACTCAAGGCCTCGAACTACTGAACGGAACCTTAAAGCTCAAAACGACCGGTCGGGTCGTTATAACGTATGTATTATTTTTATACTTTCGAGGACTTGTACATGACCCGTATGGCACACTTAGATATGTACTTTTGAATGTATGTTGGGTCTTGATGATACTATTTTGTAACTTAATTTTGGTGAATGATTTGAATATTTTGGGGGTGTCGCCCATGTCCAAGTCTTGTAAGATATTAAATTTAGTAATTGAATTGAACTTGGAAAATTTTTTGAAGACTTAACTAGCTTGTATTTGATTGAGAGTTTGACTTTACGCTTAGTTTCAGTCTTTAATGGTGTATGAAAAACGTATTCTTTTACTAAGTATTTTGTAAATTCTAAATTATTGATTTAATTTAAATAGGTGTTGCCATTTTCTTTTTTATAGTTGTATCTTGCACTTTTAAGGAGATTTTTATGAGATTTCTTTTCTACATTCAGATGTCGTATGTTGAATTATATTCATGTGCGTATTGTTTTGCTAATAAATTATATAATAACAATTTGCTAAACTAGTTTCATAAGTCTTGTTAGAATATTTGAACTATTTTCCCAAATCTCATGGAATTATTGAAAATAGTTTTTTTTCTTTTCTTCTTGTTAGTTTATTTTATTAAAAGGTTGTTTAACTTTATAATTATTACATTAGTATTTATAAGTGGAATCCTCCTAGGGGGTTGCTACAAGTTTTGGTAGCAGAGCCTAGGTTTACAATTTTATGACAAGTTTTGTTGTGATTGTACATAGTATTTGTTTAGTATTTACATTATTAAAAATGATTTTGGTAATATTATAAATCATACTTGTTAATATAATTTGTTGTATCCTTTGTGCATATGCATCATGTATATGTCCCTAATGTAGTGTGATCTAGTATTTTATAGGATTTTAATTTGACCTCCTCTTCTAATATAGCTATTGAATCCGTTGATGAAAGTTAGGCCCATTATAATGCTCCATCTTACCTCCAGGAAGGATATGTGGAACCTTTGCCTAACCTAAATCATTCTCGTGTTAGTGAATCTGAAGTGGGAAATAATCCAAGAGAAATGGGTCATAGTACTACTATTATGACTCCTCCATTTCAGCAGATGGATGAGTTCTTTCGTCACTTGGCTGGAATAATGTATGACTATAATTAAATGAATTTTGGGAATATAAGGAATATGGGTGGAGTTGAATTTGAAAAAAGTCACTAATGATTCCATGGTTGTTGAATAATAGCTCGAGCGCATGGGAAAGGAGCTTTGAACAACTGGAGTGTACTAATGCTACTAAATTTAAGTATGCTATCTATCTTTTATAAAAAGATGCCTATGATTGGTGGGTAAGTGTGCCAAACGCAAAAGCAAAACCTCCAGTGCTTACTTGGAATGACTTTGTGAAAGCATTCTATGCAAAATATGTCCCCATAATCTTTTGTGAGGCTAAGAAAAGAAAGTTTATGAATTTAAGGCAAGGGACTATGTCTATTTCAGAGTTTCAACAAAAAATATTTCAGGCTTTCTCGTTATGCTGGAGGTATTAATACAATGAAAGAGATAAGTGCAGAAGATTTGAAGAAGGTTTAAATGGTTCCATCCAAAACTCTGTGGCAATCTTGCAACTTGAGAATTTTTCCAAGTTGGTTTCATCAACTCTTTCTTGGGAAGGAATAGATAAGGAAGAAGCTAGTAGAAGAGAAAACAAGTTTAGGAAGGATAATTCAGGTTATGGAGGTCCATCCAAGAAAGGAAAGTTTGACTATTCCAAGATTGGAAGTGTACAGAAGCCATCATATCATAAGCAAAATGAGCCAAATTTCTCTACTGCTAGTACTTCTAGTTATCACCAAGGCAAGACTTATATACCTACTTGTGCACAGTGCGGGAAGAATTACTATGGTACTTGCAGAAGAGCATCTCGTGCTTGTTTTAATTGTGGAAGCCTTCATTATAAAATAAAGTATTATCCTAACCCTAATCCTCTTTCTTTTACACAGAGGAAGGGCTCAATTCAAAAGCATGTCACTACTCATTCTCAAGCTAATAGAGGTGCAAGACTTAGACACATGCAAGCAGCGGGTTCGAGTGGAGCAAATCAGGCTAGTGGGTCAAGAGCTATTACACGAGTCTATGATATAAGAAAAAGGGATGACCAAGATGGGTCAGACGTGGTTATCGGTAAATTTTACTTATTTGGCATATATGTTGTTACATTATTTGATCCTGCATCTACATACTCTTATGTTTGCTCATCATTTACATTTCCTGATATTGTGAAATCTGTGAGGCTTGACTTTGATGTGCTTGTCATGAGTCCATTAGGTCATCAAGCTATTGTTAACATCATTTATCGAGATTGTCCATTCATGATTCAAAATCTAGTCTTCCCTTCAAACTTGCTTGAAATCTCCTTCCAAGACTATGATCTTATTGTTGGTATGGATTGTCTTTGTAAAAACCATGCATTGGTTGATTGTAGGTTGAAGCAAGTGACTTTTAGAACTCTTGTGTATTCACACATAGTGATTCAATGAGAACGATTACTGACATCTAATATTATTTCTTCGGTCTTGGCAAGGAAGATGATTTGCTGAGGTTGTGATGCCTATCATGCTCATATAGTCGATACACAATTGGAGAGTCCAAGTCTTAAGACATAGCAACCGTGTGTGACTTTCCTGATATATTTCCTGATGATCTTCCTAGGTTGCCTCCAGAAAGGGAGATCGATTTTCCTATAGATCTTGTTCCTGGAACTACTCCTATTTCTATCTTTCCTTATATAATAATGCACCAGCTGAAATTAAATAGTTGAAGGCTCAGTTGCAAGAACTTATTGACAAAGGTTTTATCCATCCTAGTGTTTGTGAAAAATAAAGATGGTACTCTTAGGCTTTGCATTGATTACTGACAATTGAACAACGTAACAAACAAGAATAGATACCCACTGCCCAGAATCGACGATTTGTTTGACCAACTGAAGGGTGCCAGTTTGTTCTTAAAAATTAACTTGAGGTCTAGGTATTATCAATTGTGGGGGGGTAAGAAGTTCCCAAATTGGCTTTTGGGACCAGTTTATAGCCATTATGAATTTTTGGTAATGCCATTTGGTCTGACAAATGCTCCTGCTGTATTTATGGATCTAATGGACCGTGTATTTAAGCATTACCATGATCAATTTGTGGTGGTCATTATTGATGACATTTTAGTCTATTCCAAGAATAGTGAAGATCATGATAAGTATCTCCGGACTGCCATGCAAATTTTGAAGGAGAGGCAACTATATTCCAAGTGTTTTAAATGTTAATTTTGGCTGAGTGGAGTATCGTGTTTGGGGCATATTGTGTCAGCGGAAGGTGTGAAGGTTGATCCTAGTAATATTCAAACTATTGCCGAGATCAGAAGTTTCTTGGATTTAGCAGGATACTATATAAGGTTCGTGAAGGGCTTCTCTATTATGGACTCTCCTTTGACCAAAGTTTTGGAGAACTACTTCATGTTTATGTGGGATGACAAGTGTCAAGAGCGCTTTGAAAAGCTCAAATCTTTGTTGATACAAGCTCCAATACTTTCGTTGCCAGATGAAGGAAACGAATATGTGATATATAGTGATGCATCTTACCATGACTTGGGGTGTGTTTGGATGCTTCAAGGGAAATTTATTTCTTATGCCTCTCAAAAATTGAAATCGCATGAGTTGATTTATCCCACTCAGGATCTTGAACTTGTTGTCATTGTTTTTGCCTTTAAAATTTGAAGGCATTACTTGTACGAAGAGAAGTGTCATATGGTTACTGATTACAAGAGTTGAGGTACTTGAGTACACAAACAGAGTTAAATCTGAGACAACGTAGATGGCTTGAACTCATCAACGATTATAATTGCATGATAGATTATCATCCTGATAAAGCCAAGGTGGTTGCAGATGCGTTGAGTCGCAATTCCCTTGCAAGTTTAACTCTAAGTTCTTTGCCTTTGCTTCTTGAATTTAGATCCATGAATGCTTGTATTTCATTTGATTCTAATGGTTCTATTATTGGTAGTTTGCAAGTCAAACTATTCTTACTTGAGCCGGTTCTAGAAGCACAGAAGTTAGATGAGAAGCTTGTGAAATGGGTTGAAGAAGTCCAATATGGAAGAAAATCAGATTTTACATTAAAGGAATATGGTACCCTATTTTATAAAAATAGGTTGTGTTTTCCTAATGATGAATAATTGAGGAAGGAGATCTTGATTGAAGCACATAGTTCACCTTATGCAATGCATCCTTGAGGTAGTAAAATGTATCAAACAATCAAAGAGTACTTCTGGTGGAGTGGTATGAAGAAAGACATTGCATAGTTCATTTCTAAATGCTTGGTTTGTCAACAAATAAAAGTTGAACATCAAGTCCCAGCTGGTGTACTACAACCCTTGTCAATACCTAAGGGGAAATGAGAAATGATAACGATGGACTTTATTTCTGGACTTTCATGCACTCAAAGGAATCATGATGCAATTTGGGTAATTGTAGATAGACTAACAAAGAGTTCTCATTTCCTGGCAATCAAAATGGATTACTCAGTGGAATGTTTGGCAAAATTATATATTAATGAGATTGTGAGGCTGTATGGAATCTCTGTTTCTATTGTGTTTGACAGAGATCCAAGGTTTATATCTAGATTTTGGTATCTTGCAAGAATCTTTGGTTACCAAGTTAAATTTTAGTGCTGCTTTCCATCCACAAATAGATGGCCAGCCCGAGAGAGTAATACAAGTCTTGGAAGATATGCTTCGAGCGTGTATTAGTAAATTTAAGGGTAGCTGGGACAAACACATGACCTTGATAGAATTTTCTTATAATAATAGCTACCAGACAAGTATAGTCATGACTCCTTATCAAGCTTTATATGGGAGAAAATGCAGAATTCTACTCTGTTGGAGTCAAGTTCGTGAAAGAAAATTGTTTGGTCCTGCGATTGTACAACAAACTAAAGATAAGGTAAAAATATTCAAGGATCGTTTGAAAATTGCTTCAAACAAACAAAAGTCCTATGCTGATCTCCATGTAATAAGATTATAATATTGGGCCAGAAGGGAAAACTCAGTCCTCGATTCATTGGACCTTATGAAAAACTTGAGAGATATAACGACTCGGCCGGTTGTTTTGAGTATAGTATCCCGGTTCCCCCATTTACTACTCATTCCATGTTTAATTGTTGTTATGTGACATGCCGGGGTAGTTAGTTCGGGTCCGAAGAGATTTCAGAATGAATTGAGATACTTAGTCTCAAGGTTGGAAGCTAAAGTTGAAATGGTTGACCGAATGTTGACTTGTATGTAAATGGCTCCGGAATGGAGTTTTGATGGTTTTGTTAGCTCCGTTGGGTGATTTTGGACTTAGGAGCGTGTCTAAATAGTAATTTGGAGGTCCGTAGTTGAATTAAGGTTAAAATAGCGAAAGTTGAAAATTTAAATGTTTGACCAAGAGGGGACTTTGTGGTTACCGGACTCGGATTGGGGTTCTAGGAATTGGAGTAGGTCCGTGGTGTCAATTGTGACTTGTGTGAAATATTTGAGGTCAATCGAACGTGATTTGTAGGTTTCGGCATCGAATGTAGAAGTTAGAAGTTCGAAAGTTCATTATGCTTGAATCGATGCGTGATTCATGATTTTAGCGTTGTTTGATGTGATTTGAAGGTCAACTAAGTGTGTATAGTGTTTTAGGACTTGTTGGTATAATTGGTTGAGGTCCTGAGGGCCTCGGGTTGGTTTCGGATGGTTAACGAATCGAGTTTGGAACTCAAAGAATTGCTTAGGTGCACCAGTTCTGGTGCAATTGCACCTGCGTAATTTTGATCGCAGGTGCGAGCTCGCAGAAGTGAGAATAGAAGTGCAGAAGTGACTTGGGCAGTGGAGTGCAGTGGTCGCAGGTGCGAGGGAATTTTTGCACCTGTGTGGTCGCAGAAGCGGAGTTGGCCAGTGCGGAAATTTGCGCAGGTGCGATGGAAATTCCGCATCTGCGAGAGCGCAGATGCGGAGGAAGGACGCAGAAGTAAGGGAGCCCTTTGAGGCATGTCTGCAGAAGCGGAGGAATTTCCACAAAAGAGGAACCGCATGTGCGGTTAAGTTTTCCACAGGAACGAAACGGCTGGGTAGTGTATTAAAAATCAAGGGTTCCGAGATTTTCATCATTTTGAACATTTCAAGCTCGGGATTAGGCCAATTTTGAAAGGGATTTTGAAGGGATTCTCGAGGTAAGTCACTTGTGGTTAAATTTATTCAATAATTATGTTTCCCCATTGAATTTCCCATCTATATTGTATGGTTTTAAGGTGTAATTTTGAGAGTTTGAGGCCAAGAATTTGGAGAGTTTAAATTGGGGATTTGGGTGTCGATTTCGGGTTGGATTTTGGTAAATTTGGTATGGTTGGATTCGTCGTTGAATGGCCTTACGGATTTTGTGACTTTTATTAGATTCCGAGACGTGGCCCCGGGAGCCGCATTTTGAGTTAACTTTTTGACTTTGATTAAGAACTTAGTATTTTCTAGTGGAATCGATTTCTTTAGCTCGTGTTGATTGTATCGAACTGTTTATGGCTTGATTTGAGGCATTCAGAGGTCGTTTCGCAAGGCAAGGGATTGTTAAAGTATAGATTTTTACAACTTGAGATATGTAACACTTCTAAACTTGATTCTGAGGTATGAAACCCCAAATTTGGTGTTATGTGATTGGTGTTGAGGTGACGCATGTGCTAGGTGAGATATGTGTAGGTGTGCACCGTAAGAATTGTGACTTGGTAGATTATATGCAACTAAATATTTGATTAATATAATGACTCGGCCGGTCATTTTGAGAGTTATAGTCCTGTTTCTCCCAATTCTGCTTCTTTTGTGCTTTACAGTTGTATTATGTCTTACCGAGTTGGTTGGTTCGAGTTCGGAGTGGTTTTAGAGTGAATTGAGACACTTAGTCTCTTAATTGGAAGCTTAAGTTAGAAAAGTCAACCGGATGTCGACTTATGAGAAAACGACCTTAGATTTGAATTTTTATGATTCCACTAGCTCCGTTAGATGATTTTGGACTTAGGAGAGCACTTGGAATGTGATTTGGAGGTCCGTGGTAGAATTAGGCTTGAATTGGCGAAAGTTTGAATTTTGGCGATTTTGGCCGGCAATGGAAATTTTCATATCGGGGTCGGATTGGATTTCCGGAAGTTGGAATAGGTTTGTGGTGTCATTTTTGACTTGTGTGTAAAATTTGAGCTCCATCGGACGTGGTTTGGTTGGTTTCGGCGTCATTTGTGGAATTTGAATGTTTAGAAGTTCTTTAGGCTTGAATCCGAGTGTAATTGGTATTTTGATGTTGTCTTGAGTGATTCTGTAATGACCTGGCCGGTCGTTTTTAGAATGTAAGTCCCGTCCGTCGGCATAAGGCTCTGAGCATCTCCGTATTATGTGTATTGACTTGCGTGCGTGGTTGGTTTCAGTTATCGGATGATTCGAAGTGATTTAGGACACTTAGTCCCTAAAACGGAAGCCTGAGTCTTATATTTTGACCGTAGTTGGAACTATGTGAAGACGACTCCGGAATGGAGTTCCGTTGGCTCCGTTGGGTGATTTTGTGTCATGCCCTGAGCCTAGGGGCGAGACCGGCACCCGGTGNTAGGCATCACTAAAACATAAATAAGGTAAGGATTAGGAGTGGGTACTTATGACTCAGTTCTATCGCACAATCTGGATTAGAAAAAAAAGTAATCATCCTAAATATTTGGTAGTCTCTTATTTATAAGTGTGGTACACAACACACCCATAAATAAGAATCTATGAGATACGGCTTGTAGACTCCCTAGGAGAGAACTGCTCTGATACCACTTTTGTCACGCCCCAAGCCTGGAGGCGACACGGGCACCCGGTGCCTTACCTATCCTTGCGTACCACTTACAACTGAGAGGCTCTGAACATGTAATGTCATACTCTGGCCATGGGCCACATTACAAGATAATGTACGAAGAAAAATATAAAACTAAATAGAGGCTAATGCTGACTAAATGTCAACATAAAGCTGGCCCGGCAAGGCTGTCATAACTACTATAACTGACAAGCCAACAAAATATACATACATGGCCTACAAGTCCAATATACTGCACTAAGTGACAGGATATGTCTACAAGCCTCTACTGATGGATGTATTGTGATCGGAACAGGGCTTCGACCTGCCCATAACCTATATACATATATACACAAGATGTACACAAAACTTCTAAACCCGACAACTCCGAAGGACAGGGAGCTTACCGATAAAACTGAACTCGGGAAACACCTATTGAGGAGGTCTACCCGGCTGTCTGTCTGAACCTGCACGCATGAAATGCAGCGCCCCAAAAAAGGGATATCAGTACGAAATAATGTACCATGTATGTAAGGCAATATACTGAAAACTGAAACCGAACTGATAATATAATAACTGGATGCAACTGGGAGTCAAAGAAAATCTGAAGATATGCTCACCTGCTGATACTGACTTAACTCTCTCAATATAGTAAGTAAAATAGTTGTCCTGCCTTATAAGGTCGGTATATATATATATCTGCTTTGCCGTAGTAGGCTCGCTCATAGGCGCTCGGCCATACTAGGCCATGTATCTTGATCAACTAGGCTCGCTCATAGGCGCTCGGCCACAGTAGGCTCGGTATATAACTTACCATCTGATCAGAGGTTGCCCAATAGGGGCTTGCCCATCGATTATAGCTCGATGGTAATGAAAATACTATAATACTGTATATATAGATTCTCTGCTCTCTTGACTGGAAGAAAATAATAGTATACACATTCGTACATAATCTTTGCATACTTCTCCATTTTTCTAAGAGGCATAAAGGCATTTTACGAAGATAAAACAAGTATTAATATATAGCACTTCCTTTGTTAATAATTCATGTTTTAAATTGCAAACACCGTCCAGAACCATATCCTACATTTAAAAATTAGTTAGCTTCCATTTGTGATTGTTCATAAATGCTAACTATATACTTAAATACCTGCAACCTATAAAAGGAAATCTCCTTCATTTTCTTAATCTTGATAACTAGAGCATAAGATGTTTACAACACACAATTATATTTCCACAAAACTATTGGAAGGATGGAAAGACTTGAAAAGATAAATCCTTAACTGCTAAGAGTAGAACCACTTATGGAATAGCATTACGTTTACGTATCGTTACTTGGATCATGCTAAAATGAAGGAAGGCTTAGCCTTAACATACCTGGAGTAGGGAAAATTTGTATGATATTCTTGGAAAAGGTTGCACCGTACTCCTTTAGAACCGCAAAATTTACGTTGTTAAGCTGCTAATAATTCTCGTTGGATTTTTGGTTGAAGAAAGTCTCGTTGTTAATCTAGTGTTGTAGGAATTTTGTAGGAATTATGTTTCTAACGGACAAAAGCTCCATCTGATTGTAGTGTTGTTAGAATGAAGATACTAGACATGAAAAGTCTTGAAAATGAATCATGTTTTGTGGCAGTGTAGTTAGCATATTGGACAAGAAATGTCCTGTAATGAATTTTGTTGGGTTGTCACTTAATGAAGCTTTTCTAAGAGTCATAGTCTTAGAATGTGCCTAACTGCCAAGTTTGGGGGCGGGGTTAGTCTTATCTCTTAATTTATTAATTTTTATCCACTTATTAGGTAATTAGGTAATGTCCTGTTACCTGGTAATTAACCAATTACCCGCATAATTAAGAATTGTCTCAAATTACTTAAAATTCTATTCATTTTTAATATACTTTTTACATCATACTATCACAGTCATATGGTACCTTGTATGGTACTAGTCCATAAATATCGGGTATTATAGCTCAGACCATATTTTATCCAAATCGACAACCTTCAACGAAATTTCTTTAATTCATGTACCCTTTTATCCTTCATGGCACTTACTTATCGCTTGTTATAAATAGCATAAATATGCTAACCTCAAGATAATCGCATCCCTGAGTCTATGTCAATTAATTGAAGACAAAATTTAACATACGAGAAACGCGATATGTAACATCCTTCCCCCCTTAGAAACATTCATTCTCGAATGTTACTCTTAGATACCTTGGAAAATATTTTTTTGCCAGAGTCTCCTCCGTACACTAAACTAAAACCACCCTACGCGTAGCCAGAAAATATACTATACATGCCATACTTAGCCTCACTTAGCTGTCTATTATGAATTCAGAACATCAAAAACAAGAGCTTACCTGAGGACCTACTAGCATGAATAGGGTTGTGCTAAGGTATCCCATCTCGAGCCATATCCCGGTTTGAAATAGGTGGTGATATTTAGACCTCATTTCTTTCTCCGCTTCCCAAGTCATCTCTTCCACATTCTTGCTTCTCTATAAGACCTTGACGGAGGCTACCTCCTTATTCCGTAACTTGCAGATTTGTCGGTCTAGGATGGAAAATGAAATTTCCTTGTATGACAAGTCCTCTATTATCTGTACATCATCCGTGGGCACCACTCGGGTAGGATCGCCAATGCACTTTCGTAACATAGATACGTGAAGAACCGGATAGATAGACTCCAATTCCGAGGGAAATTCTAACTCATAAGCTACTTGGCCCACACTCTGAATGATCCTATAAGGCCCAATATACCGTGGGCTAAGTTTGCCTTTCTTGCCAAACCTCATCACCCCCTTCATAGGTGACACCTTTAAGAATACCCAGTCATTAACCTCGAACTCTAAATCTCGTTGCCGCACGTCAGAATATGACTTCTAATGACTCTGAGCTGTCAGTAGTCGCTCCCGGATAAGCTTTAATTTTTCTAGGGCCTGCTGAACCACGTCTGGCCCATGTAACTCAGATTCTCCAACATCAAACTGCCCTATAGGATACCTGCACATGCGCCCATACAAAGCCTCGTACGAAGCCATCTGGATACTGGAGTGGTAACTATTATTATATGCAAACTCGATAAGAGGTAGATGTTCGTCCCAGCTTCTTTTAAAATCCAGCACACATGCTCGTAACATATCCTCGAGCGTCTGAATTGTGCGCTCGGCTTGTCCATCAGTTTGTGGATGAAAAGTTGTGCTGAGATTCACCTGAGTCCCTAGACCTTTCTGAAATAATCTCCAAAAAAGTGCTGTAAATTGGGCCCCACGATCAGATATAATAGATATTGGAACACCGTGTAGTCGCACTATCTCCTTAATATATAATTTTGCATAATCTTCTGCTGTATATATAGATATGACCGGTAGGAAATGATCTGATTTCGTGATCCTATCGACTATCACCCATATGGAATCAAACTTACGATGAGAACGAGGTAAACCCGTGATAAAGTCCACGTTTATCGCCTCCCATTTCCATGTCGGGATCTCTATAGTCTGCATTATCCCTCCGGGCTTCTGGTGCTCTATCTTTACTTGCTGGCAACTAGGACACTGAGCGACATACTCAGCAATGTTCTTCTTCATATCATTCCACCAATACACATCCTTAATGTCATGATGCACCTTCGTCGACCCAGAGTGAATGGAATACCACGAATAATGTGCCTCTGACATAATCCTGTCTCGTAGCCCTGCTACATCTGGAACACACCAACAACCCCTGTATCTGAGAACCCCATCTCCCTTGAGTTCTAACAACGGCTTCTTATGCTGCGGAACTCGCCCTCTCAACTCGACCAACTCTGGGTCCTCATACTGCCTTTCCTTTACTTCAGCTATGAGAGATGATTTTGCAGTATTTTGGAGTACAACTCCACCATTGCCAGAGTCTACCAACCGAGCCCCCAAACAAGCCAATTGATGAATTTCTCTAGTTAATTGTCTTTTTTCGGCNTCGGGCTCTACATGTGCCAAGCTACCCATAGATCGGCGACTTAAGGCATCTGCTACAACATTAGCTTTCCCTGTTTATATAATGTGGTGCACTACACATTTATAAAGAAGACCCTGATAGCACTTTAGCTTTGCCTGGATGGTAGAGAATGTTAACATCGTAATTTTTCAATAACTCAAGCCATCGCCTCCGTCGCAAATTCAACTCTTCTTGCTTGAAAATATATTGCAGGCTTTTATGATATGTGAATACATCAACATGAACACCATATAAATAATGCTGCCATACCTTAAGTGCATGGACAACCGCAGCTAACTCGAGGTCGTGGGTCGGATAATTCCACTCGTGCTTCCTTAATTGCCTTGAAGCATATGCAATTACTTTCCCATATTGTATCAGCACACATCCTAACCCGACATCTGAGGAATCACAATACATGGCATAACCATCTGGACCCTCTGGAAGTGCTAGAACTGGCGCTGAAGTCAATTTGTTCTTAAGCTCCTGGAAACTCTGCTTGCAAGCATCAGTCCACTGAAACTTTGCTCTCTTTTGAGTTAACTTACATGGTTATTCTAATTTTTTACAATTCATAAGATTCCACCTTTCGAAGGCCCAAACTTCACCCTTCATCTATCACGATTACGCCCTTATTCCACTACCAGGGCAGCATTCCATCTATTCTAAGTGCTACTAGTCTTAGACTCTTTTGAGTTTATTCAGTCTATATTGAGCCTTCTATAACTTAAAGAAACCATCAACTCTCTTATGATCTTAACCCCAACGACTTATCCATTCTCGTCACCTTTTCACTCATCTTTTCTTATCCTTCCTCATGTCTTCCTAAAGCCTTGTCGCTCTACCATACTTTAGCTTGCGACCTACACATATCTATTTATACTTATTCACAACCTTTCTTCAACTTGCTTGCACCATAGATTTCCTTATGTTATTCTAGAACATCAAGCGAGACATCACATACCACTAGAGCACTTTTGTCAAAGGTTCTAAAAGAGAAGAAAATTCCTTTACATATTTTCTATAATAACCTGCCAAACGGAGAAAGGTACAAACCTCCGTCGATGTCATGGGTATAGGTCAAGTCTTTATTGCCTCAATCTTTTGTGTATTAACCGAATACCTTCACCTGAAATAATATACCCAAGGAAATCTACAAAATTCAACCAGAATTCACCTTTAGAGAATTTTGCATACAACTTCACTTTTTGTAAAACTTTGAGCACAATATGCAAATGATATGCGTGCTCAGTATCTTAACGCGATTACACCAATATATCATCAAATAATGCAATCACGAATAAATCTAGAAAGGTTCTGAACACTCGGTTCATCAAGTCCATGAATACTGCTGGGGCACTAGTTAAACCGAATGACATAACACGAAACGCGAAGTGCCCATATTTGGTCCTGAATGCTATCTTCGGGATATCTTCCTCCTTAACCCTTACCTGAGGGTACCCGGACCTCATGTCTACCTTCGAGAAATACTTGGCACCTTGCAACTGACCAAATAAATCATCAATCCTCATGAGGGGGGTACTTATTCTTGATTGTCACCTTATTCAACTGTCTATAATCAATATGCAGCCACAAGGAACTATCTTTCTTCCTCACAAATAACACAGGTGCTCCCCATAGTGATGTACTAGATCTGATAAAGCCTTTTTCAAGCAAGTCCCTTAGTTATTCCTTCAACGCTTTTAGCTTTGCTGGTTCCATTCTATAGGGGGAAATAGATATTGGTTGAATAGCTGGTAGTAGGTCAATAGCAAACTTAATTTCTCGCTCTGGCAGAAGACCTGGAAGCTTATCGAGAAAAAAAAACATCGGGAAACTCATTAACCATAGGAATAGATTGAACGGTTGGTGACTCTACTTCCACAGTCTTTACCCGAACTAAGTGATAACCATAACCTTTTCTGATCATCCTCCTTGCCTTAATATAGGAAATAAATCTACCTCTCGGCGATGCCGTATTACCTTTCTACTCCAAAAACAGGCCCTTCTGGAAATTAGAATCGAACCACCTTTGATCTTAAATTAATGTTAGCATAACAAGAAGCCAACCAATCTATACCCATTATAACATCAAATTCTACCCAACCAAGCGCCACGTACCTTATCCTTATTTGATATCAAACTTATCACTGGCCATTATGAGCACATCTATATATATACATAACAATATTAGGACTTAACTCGCAGAACTCCTTCAAGAAAAAAATGTTTATATGGATACATAAGGGCCGACAAGGCCGTAGATATGTCATACCAAAAACTATATACAAGATACTATGTGCAAAACCTCTAAGAAAACATAACCATGATATATACAAGTCGGGACAAGGCCCCTTATGTCCTCCTAAAACAACCTAACATATTCAGAACCCTGACTTGGTAATACTCCAAGAGGAGGTGGAGCGCACCAACCAAAAGCTGACATCTGGAGGAAGTCTACAGTAGAGGGTCCTTGCCTCGTCCTATGTGAGAGCCTCGATCAGACACACATCGAAGCGGAATCTCCATATCCTTATCAGTTACCTTCCTCCTCTTGGCCCGACTACTATCCTCTTCCTATGCATATCCCATAACATACACAGACGAACCTTTATTGACGAACTCCCAAGACTGTGGACATCTAGAACCTCAGAAGATCTGGTGTCCGCAAATACCCTGACATAGTTTTGAGCCTGAGGGGAACCCGGTTGTACCAATTTGTGCACCATTCCCCTCATACCCTGATCAACGGGCTGTGATAATGAAACTAAGGGCCTTGGTGAGGTCAAAACTCCTCTCACCCCATGTGCTGCTGGAGTGATTGAAACAGCTCGAACGGATGACTCATATGGATCCTCGGATTGATCCTCCTCAATATAACCCATGATCTCTGATGGGTCTGACTCTATAGTGTAACTTATATCTCCTTCTAATACTTTTGTAACCTTCTGACCCATGCTAGCAGCTCACGCCTGTCGTTTAGTATTAATAGGCATCACTAAAACATAAATAAGGTAAGGATTAGGAGTGGGTACTTATGACTCAGTTCTATCGCACAATCTGGATTAGAAAAAAAAGTAATCATCCTAAATATTTGGTAGTCTCTTATTTATAAGTGTGGTACACAACACACCCATAAATAAGAATCTATGAGATACGGCTTGTAGACTCCCTAGGAGAGAACTGCTCTGATACCACTTTTGTCACGCCCCAAGCCTGGAGGCGACACGGGCACCCGGTTCCTTACCTATCCTTGCGTACCACTTACAACTGAGAGGCTCTGAACATGTAATGTCATACTCTGGCCATGGGCCACATTACAAGATAATGTACGAAGCAAAATATAAAACTAAATAGAGGCTAATGCTGACTAAATGTCAATATAAAGCTGGCCCGGCAAGGCCGTCATAACTACTATAACTGACAAGCCAACAAAATATACATAGAGGGCCTACAAGCCCAATATACTGCACTAAGTGACAGGATATGTCTACAAGCCTCTACTGATGGATGTACTGTGATCGTAACAGGGCTCCGACCTACCCATAACCTATATACATATATACACAAAATGTACACAAAACTTCTAAATTCGACACCTCCGAAGAACGGGGAGCTTACCGATCAAGCTGAACTCGGGCAACACCTATTGAGGAGGTCTACCCGTCTGTCTGTCTGAACCTGCACGCTTGAAATACAACGCCCCCAAAAAAGGTACGTCAGTACGAAATTATATACCGAGTATGTAAGGCAATATACTGAAAGATGAAACCGAACTGATAATATAATAACTGAACGTAACTGGGAGTCAAAGAAAATCTAAAGATATGCTCACCTGCTGATACTGACTTAACTCTCTCAGTATAGTAAGTAAATTAGATGTCCAACATTATAAGGCTCGGTATATATGTATATATATATATCTGCTCTGTTGTAGTAGGCTCGCTCATAGGCGCTCGGCCATACTAGGCCATGTATCTCGATCAACTCGGCTCGCTCATAGGCACTCGATCATAGTAGGCTCGGTATATAACTTACCATCTGATCAGAGGTTGCCCAATAAGGGCCTGCCCATCGATTATAGCTCGATGGTAATGAAAATACTATAATACTGTATATATAGATTCTCTGCTCCCTTGACTGGAAGAAGATAATACTACACACATTCGTACATAATCTTTGCATACTTCTCCATTTTTCTAAGAGGCATAAAGGCATTTTACGAAGATAAAACAAGTATTAATATATAGCACTTCCTTTGTTAATAATTCATGTTTTAAATTGCAAACACTGTCCAGAACCATATCCTACATTTAAAAAATAGTTAGCTTCCATTTGTGATTGTTCATAAATGCTAATTATATACTTAAATACCTGCAACCTATAAAAGGAAATCTCCTTTATTTTCTTAATCTTGATAACTAGAGCATAAGATATTTATAACACACAATTATATTTCCACAAAACTATTGGAAGGATGGAAAGACTTGAAAAGATAAATTCTTAACTGCTAAGAGTAGAACCACTTATGGAATAACATTACGTTTACGTATCGTTACTTGGATCATGCCAAAATGAAGGAAGGCTTAGCCTTAGCATACCTGGAGTAGGGAAAAAACTATATGATATTCTTGGAAAGGTTTGCACTGTACTCCTTTAGAACCGCAAAATTTACGTTGTTAAGCTGCTAATAATTCTCGTTGAATTTTTGGTTGAAGAAAGTCTCGTTGTTAATCTAGTGTTGTAGGAATTTTTGTAGGAATTATATTTCTAACGTGAAAAAGCTCCATCTGATTGTAGTGTTGTTAGAATGAAGATACTAGACATGAAAAGTCTTGAAAATAAATCATGTTTTGTGGCAGTGTAGTTAGAAATGAACATATTGGACAAGAAATGTCTTGTAATGAATTTTGTTGGGTTGCCACCTAATGAAGATTTTCTAAGAGTCATAGTCTTAGAATGTGGCAAGCTGCCACGTT
>AWOL01S0074354.1:0-30112 GCA_000715115.1 Nicotiana otophora | reverse complement strand
GGTGGGGGGTGGGGGGTTAGTCTAATCTCTTAATGTATTAATTTTTATTCACTTATTAGGTAATTAGGTAATGTCCCATTATCCGGTAATTAACCAATTACCCGTATAATTATGAATTATCTCAAATTACTTAAAATTCTATTTATTTTTAATATACTTTATACATCATACTATCACGGTCATGTGGTACCTTGTATGGTACTAGTCCATAAATATCGGGTATTATAGCTCGGACCGTATTTTATCCCAAATCGACAACCTTCAATGAAATTTATTTTCTTTAATTCGTGTACCCTTTTATCATTCATGGAACTAACTTATCGCTTGTTATAAATAGCATAAATATGCTAACCTCAAGATAATCACATCCCCGAGTCTATGTCAATTAATTGAAGACGAAAATTTAACGAACGAGAAATGTGAGATGTAACATTTTGTACTTAGGAGCGTGTTCGGACTGTGAATCTGAGGTCTGTAGCTGATTTAGGCTTGAATTGGCGAAAGTTAAATTTTTGGAGATTTGGACCGGAAATGGACTTTTTGATATCGGGGACGGAATGTGATTCCGAGAGTTGGAACAACTCTGTTATATTATTTGGGACTTGCCTGCAAAATTTGACGTTATTCCGAGTTGATTTAATAGGTTTCAGCGCGAGTTTAGAAGTTGGAAGATTTGAAAGTTCTTAAGTTCGATTCATGGTGCGATTTGTATTTTTTAGCCTTGTTTGATGTGATTTGAGACCCCGAGCTATTCCGTGTTAGGTTATGGAACTTATTTGTGTATTTAGGCAGGGTCCCTGGGGCCTCAGGTGTGTTTCGGATATGCTACGGGTCATTTCCTCCTATTTTGAATTGTTATTATATGTCATCTGGTTTCCTTCATCGCGTCCGTGTCCTTTCCTTCGTATTCGCGTAGTTTTATTTTGGAGGGTGAAATATTTCCTCTTCATGTTCGCAGTCACCCTCTTGCGTTCGTGGTCACCCTCTCGCGTTCGCAAAGAGCAGTCGTTGGACCATCATATTTTTCCTCTCCGCATTCACGAACGAGTTGTCGCGTTCGCGAAGCACAACTGGGCAGTTTCCATTTTCCTTCTTCACGAATGTGATTGCTCTTCCGCGTTCACGATGCATAAACACCTGGGGAGAATATAAGTTCTCTATTCCGAGGTTTAGGCCATGTTTATCATATCTTGACTTGTGGAGCTCGGTTTTGAGCGATTCTTTGTGGGATTTTCAAGCAAATCGATTTGGGTAAATGTTCTTCACCTAGAATTTCATATATTCCATGATTTTATCTTTGTTTTTATAATTTAATTTGTGTTTTGAGCTGAGGAAAATGATGGTTTTTGAAGAAAAATTCGAAAATGAAAAATCATGATTTGAGGGATGAAATGGTATCGGAATTTGATAATTTTTATATAGTTGGACTCATATCGGAATGGGTGTTCGGGTTTTGTAAAATTTGTCGAGTTCCGAGGTGCGGGCTTGGGGGTCAACTTTTGGAGCGATTTTTTAGATTATGATAAAAATTGAAGCTTTATGATCCGGAATAGTTTTTTATGAGTTTTATTGTGCTTTGAAGTTATTTTGATTAGATTTGAGCCGTCTGGAGGTCATTTCACCCGAGAAGTTCATTTTTGACTATCGGTTTGTCTTCTTTGAGGTAAGTATCTTGCCTAACCTTGTGTGGGGGATTTTCCCCTTAGGATTTGAGTCTTCTATGTTGATTGTAGTCAATGTACGTGAGGTGACGAGTGCGTGCTCGAACTTATTTGTGAAAAGTTGGCCCTTTTAGGATTCTTAGATTCTTATATTCAGCGAGTATGAAGTTGTTCTTGATATGATTAAGTTCCTATTTACTAGTTTCACCTCTACATGCTTTAATTAAAATTAATTGCTTTCAGGAATCACTCTTATTGCCTATTTGACTCATATTTGACTTAACTAAAGATTTTACCTCCTCTATTGTCATGCTATCTTTTCATAACTGCTTATCTTTATTTGGAATTATTATTATCTCATCCTATGATTTGTTCAGTCTTAATTGAGGTTATGATTATCTTTCCGCTGCTTATCCTTAATTGAATTGTCTAATATCCTTCGAAATTCCTCAACCTTAAAAGAAGTTTTAGATATCTTATATCTTAGTCGACTTGTTTTATTTGAAATTATTTGACTCATGTTAGATTCCCCATTGTTGAAATGTATATTGTGGGATCGTTGCTACATATCAGTTTTCCCTTGTTGAGTTGTTCTCTTTACGCCTAGCATTCTTTACTGTGGTTATTCGTTGTGAATTGGTTCTACCGTTTCTTTGTGATTTAAAGCTCTTGAGTTGATTTACTTGTTGTACTTTGTATTATTGTCATTGTTGTTGTTGTTCTTGTTGTGGTAAAGCACGCGGTTTCTGCCGTGCGGTTGTTATTATTGTGATGCACGAGATTTATGCAGTGCGGTTGTTGTATGGGGTTGCACGATGTTTTTGCTGTGCTATTGTTACTATTGATATTTGCACATTCAGGGGTCGTTTCGCAAGGCAAGGGCTTATTAAAGTAGAAATTTTCACAACTTGAGGTATGTAACACTTCTAAACTTGGTTCTGAGGTATGAAACCCCGAATTTCATGTTATGTGATTAGTTTTGAGGTGACGCATGTGCTAGGTGAGATGCATGTAGGCGTGCACCGTAATAATTGTGACTTGGTCGATTCTATGCAACTAAATAGTTGATTAATGTAACGACCCGGCCGGTCGTTTCGAGAGTTATAGCCCTGTTTCCCCCGATTCTGCTTCTTTTGTGCTTTACGGTTGTATTATGTCTTACCGAGTTGGTTGGTTCAGGTTCGGAGTGGTTTTGGAGTGAATTGAGACACTTAGTCTCTTAATTGGAAGCTTAAGTTAGAATAGTCGATCGGATATCGACTTATGGGAAAATGACCTCAGATTTGAAATTTTATGGTCCCGTTAGCTCCGTTAGGTGATTTTGGACTTAGGAGCACGCCCGGAATGTGATTTGGAGTTTCGTAGTAGAATTAGGCTTGAATTGGAGAAAGTTAGAATTTTGGCGATTTTGGCCGGCAGTGAAAATTTTGATATCGGGGTTGGATTGGATTTCTGGAAGTTGGAATAGGTTTGTGGTGTCATTTTTGACTTGTGTGTAAAATTTGACATCAATCGGGCGTGGTTTGGTAGGTTTCGGCGTCATTTGTGGAATTTGAATGTTTAGAAGTTGTTTAGGCTTGAATCCAAGTGTAATTGGTATTCTGATGTTGTCTTGAGTGATTCTGTAACGACCCGACCGGTCGTTTTTAGAATGTAAGTCTCGTCCGTCAGCATAAGGCTCTGAGCATCTCCGTATTATGTGTATTGACTTGCGTGCGTGGTTGGTTTCAGTTACCGGATGATTCAGAGTGATTTAGGACACTTAGTCCCTAAAACGAAAGCCTAAGTCTTAGTATTTTGACCGTAGTTGGAAATATGTGAAGACGACTCCGGAATGGAGTTCTGTCGGCTCCGTTGAGTGATTTTGTGTCACGCCCCGAGCCTGGGGGCGAGACCGGTACCCGGTGCCTTACCTATCCTTGCGTACCACTTATGACTGAGAGGCTCTGAACATGTAATGTCATACTCTGGCCATGGGCCACATTACAAGATAATGTAGGAAGCAAAATATAAAACTGAATAGAGGCTAATGCTGACTAAATGTTAACATAAAGCTTTGTTCGGCAAGGCCGTCATAACTACTATAACTGACAAGCCAACAAAATATACATACAGGGCCTACAAGCCCAATATACTGCACTAACTGACAGGATATTTCTACAAGCCTCTACTTATGGGTGTACTGTGATCTGAACAAGGCCCCGAACTACCCATAACCTATCTACATATATACATAAGATGTATACAAAACTTCTAAACCCGATAACTCTGAAGGACGGGAGCTTACCGATAAAGTTGAACTCGGGCAACACCTACTGAGAAGGTCAACCCGTCTGTCTGTCTGAACCTGCACGCATGAAATATAGTGCCCCAAAAAAGGGATGTCAGTACGAAATAATGTACCGAGTATGTAAGGCAATATACTGAAAGCTGAAACTGAACTCATAATATAATAACTAAACACAACTGGGAGTCAAAAACAAACTGAAGATATGCTCACCTGCTGATACTCACTTAACTCTCTCAATATAGTAAGTAAAATAGTTATTTGACCTTATAAGGCTCGGTGTATATATATATATATATATATATATATATATATATATGCTCTGCCGTAGTAGGCTCGCTCATAGGCGCTCGGCCATACTAGGCCATGTATCTCGATCAACTGGGCTCGCTCATAGGCGTTCGGCCACAGTAGGCTCGGTATATAACCTACCATATGAGCAGAGGTTGCCCAATAGGGGCCTGCCCATCGATTATAGCTCGATGGTAATGAAAATACTATAATACTGTATATATAGGTTCTCTGCTCTCTTGACTGGAAGAAGATAATACTACACACATTCGTACATAATCTTTGCATACTTCTCCATTTTTCTAAGAGGCATAAAGGCATTTTACGAAGATAAAACAAGTATTAATATATAGCACTTCCTTTGTTAATAATTCATGTTTTAAATTGCAAAAACTATCCAGAACCATATACTAAATTTAAAAATTACTTAGCTTCCATTTGTGATGGTTCATAAATGCTAATTATATACTTAAATACCTGCAACCTATAAAAGTAAATCTCCTTCATTTTCTTAATTGCCTCTTCTTCATAACTGGAGCATAAGATATTTACAACACACAATTATATTTCCACAAAACTATTGGAAGGATGGAAAGACTTGAAAAGATAAATCCTTAACTGCTAAGAGTAGAATTACTTATGGAATAGCATTACGTTTACGTATCATTACTTAGATCATGCCAAAATGAAGGAAGGCTTAGCCTTAACATACCTAGAGTAGGGAAATCCGTATGATATTCTTGAAAAAGTTTGCACCGTACTCCTTTAGAACCGCAAAATTTACGTTGTTAAGCTGCTAATAATTCTCGTTGGAGTTTTGGTTGAAGAAAGTCTCGTTGTTAATGTAGTGTTGTGGGAATTTTTGTAGGAATTATGTTTCTAACGTGCAAAAGCTCCATCTGATTGTAGTGTTGTTAGAATGAAGATACTAGACATGAAAAGTCTTGAAAATGAATCATGTTTTGTGGCAGTGTAGTTAGAAATGAACATATTGGACAAGAAATGTCTTGTAATGAATTTTGTTGGGTTGCCACCTAATGAAGATTTTCTAAGAGTCATAGTCTTAGAATGTGGCTAACTACCACGTTTGGGGGGGGTTAGTCTTATCTCTTAATTTATTAATTTTTAACCACTTATTAGGTAATTAGGTAATGTCTTGTTACCTGGTAATTAACCAATTACCCGCATAATTAAGAATTATCTCAAATTACTTAAAATTCTATTCATTTTTAATATACTTTATACATCATACTATCACGGTCATATGGTACCTTGTATGGTAAGTTGAGCACATCCTTTCACCCTCAGACGGACGTCCAATCCGAGAGCACTATCCAGATATTGAAGGACATGTTACGCGCTTGTGTCATTGATTTTGGGGGTTCATGGGACCAGTTTCTGTCGGTCACTGAGTTTGCATATAACAATAGTTATCAGTCGAGCATTCAGATGGCACCATATGAGGCTCTGTATGGTAGGCGGTGTAGGTCTCCCGTGGGTTGGTTCGAGATGGGCGAGGCTTGATTATTAGGTACAGACTTGGTCCATGATGCATTAGACAAGGTGAAATTAATTCAGGAGCGGCTTCGCACGGCGCAGTCTAAGCAGAAGAGTTATGCTGACAGGAAGGTCTGTGATGTGTCTTTCATGGTCGGGGAGAAGGTTCTGCTGAAGGTATCACCCATGAAGGGTGTTATGAGGTTTGGGAAGAGGGGCAAGTTGAACCCTCGGTTCATTGGGCCTTTTAAGGTACTTCAGAGGATCGGGGAGGTGGCTTACAAGCTTGCCTTGCCACCTAGATTGTCGAGTGTGCATTTAGTATTTCATGTTTCTATGCTCCAAAAGTATATTGGAGATCCGTCCCATGTTTTTGATTTCAGTACGGTTCAGTTGGATGGTGTAATGACTTATGATATGGAGCCGGTGGCCATTTTGGAGCGGCAGGTTCAGAAGTTGAGGTCAAAGGATATAGCTTCAGTAAAGGTGCAGTGGAGAGGTCATCCTATGGAGGAGTCCACTTGGGAGACCGAGCAGGAGATGCGGAGCAGATATCCACACCTATTTGAGACTCCAGGTATATTTCTAGACCCGTTCGAAGACGAACGTTTGTTTAAGAGGGGGAGGATGTAACGACCCGGCCGATCGTTTCGAGAGTTATAACCTGGTCTCCCCCATTGCTGCTTCTTTTGTTCTTTACAGTTGTATTATGTCTTATCGGGTTGGTTGGTTCGGGTCCGGAATGGTTTTGGAATGAATTGAGACACTTAGTCTCTTAATTGAAAGCTTAAGTTGGAAAAGGTCGACCGGATGTCAACTTATGGGAAAACGACCTCAGATTTGAATTTTTATGGTTTCGTTGGCTCTGTTAGGTGATTTTGGACTTAGGAGCGCGTCCGTAATTTGATTTGGAGGTCCGTAGTAGAATTAGGCTTGAATTGGCGAAAGTTTAAATTTTGGCGATTTTGGACGGCAGTGGAAATTTTGATATTGGGGTTGGATTAAATTTCCGGAAGTTGGAATAGGTTTGTGGTGTCATTTTTGACCTCTGTGTAAAATTTGAGGTCAATCGGACGTGGTTTGGTAGGTTTCGGCGTCGTTGTGGAATTCGGAAGTTTAGAAGTTCTTTAGGCTTGAATCCGGGTGTAATTTGGTGTTTTGATGTGGTTTTGGGGGATTCAAAGGTTTGACTAAGTTTGTATCGGGCTATAGGACTTGTTGGTATAATTAATTGAGGTCCCGGAGGCCTCGGGGTGATTTTGGGTGGTTAACGGCTTGATAGGAGTTGAGGAATTGCAGCTGAAGTTGCTGCTACTGGTGTAACCGCACCTACGGAGTGGGAACCGCAGGTGCGAGCCCAAAAAATCAAGGAGGAGCCGCAGATGCGGCTAAGGAGGATCTGGGCAGAAGACGCAGGTGCGATGGCATTCCCGCACCTGTGATGGTCGCAAAAGCAGATTTAGGGGCGCAGGTGAAAGTTTGGACCGCAGGTGCAATGTAGTTCCCGCACCCGCGAAGAGCGCAGATGCGGTCACTTGATCGCAGGAGCGGAGGCAGTGTTTAGTGATTTTTCTGCAAAAGCTGGGCTTTTCCCACAAATGCGGCTCCGCAGATGCAAAAATGGAGCCGCAAGTGCGAGAAGTCTGGGCAGAACTTATAAATAGAACACTTCGAGATTTTTCACCATTTTCATCATTTTTGAGATCGGATTTTGGGGATTGTTAGAGAGATTTCTAAGTAATCACTGAGGTAAGTTCCTTGTGCCTATTTATCTTCAATAATGATATTTCCCCACTGATTTTACACCTAGTTGGTAAGTGTTTGAGGTGAGTTTGGGGAATTTAGGGCTTGGGAATTAGAGGGTGAATTTTGGGGTTTTGGAGGGGCAATTGAGGTCGAATTTTGATAAATTTGGTATGGTTAGACTCGTAAGTGAATGGGTTTTTGGGTTTTGTGACTTTCGTCGGGTTTCGAAACTTGGTCCCCGGGGGGTGAGTTGAGCCGATTTCGGATTTTAGACTATATCTTAGTAGTTTTCTTGTGGAATTGATCTTTTTAGCCAATATTGATTAGCTCGTACTGTTTGTGGCTAGATTCGGGGTATTTGGAGGCCGATTCAAGAGGCAAGGGCATTTCGGAGTAGGATTTCTGTGCGGTTGAGGTAAGTAACAGTCTTAAGTCTAGTTTTGAGGGTATGAAACCCCGAGAATTGGTATGATGTGAATATTTGGAGGTGACGCACATGCTAGGTGACAGGCGTGTGAGCGTGCACCGTTAGGAATTGTGACTTGGTCCGTCCCGTGAGACTGTAAAGTCGAATAGCCATTGTTATTACTTGTGTTTCCTTGTCTTTGAGCAATTGACTGCCTTTCATGTTAGAAGTCATGCTTAGGCCATATGATATCATTGTTGGTACCCGCAACGGTCGTATACTTTTTGAATTGACTGC
This sequence comes from Nicotiana otophora, assembly GCA_000715115.1. NCBI lineage: Eukaryota > Viridiplantae > Streptophyta > Magnoliopsida > Solanales > Solanaceae > Nicotiana > Nicotiana otophora. Next base: position 21,927 of record AWOL01S0074354.1, on the reverse strand, counting down.
TAATTGATGTCTTGTACTCAGTCACAGTCTTACTTGTGGGTTATATCTCTGTTCCCTCTCATTTCTTGTTGATACTTGTTGTATTCTCTGTTTGGGATAATTATTATGATATTCTGTGAGCCCAACGGGCTGGAGAGGTTAGTGACTGAGATAGGGCCTGAGTCCCGAGCTGCGAGCTGTGAGGTATATGGATCGGGTTGCATGCCGCAACAATATTGGATCGGGTTGCACGCCGCAACAAGCCTTCGGGATATATATATATTATTGGATCGGATTGCACGCCACAAAAATATTAGATCGGGTTGCACGCCGCAGCAATATAGCGCTTAGATTGAAGGAACACCTCTGGGTTCTGTACACCCTTAGTGAGCGCAGGTACCTATTGAGAGTGTGTATTGAGGGCTGAGAGCTGAGAGTATGAGCTGTTGAGATGAGTTGAGTGATTGCTGCCTTGAGGTTGTACTTGCTGTTATTTATTATTATACTTGGTTATTATCTGTTATTGTTGTGAAATTTCTGGAAGATTTATATTTGTTTTACTTGAGCTCGAACTGATTTGACTTATACCACCGGATTTGAAAGCATGTTCACTCTTTACTGAAAACTTTTGAAATGATCTGTATTTTTATAGCTCGTCACTACTTCTCAATTCCTTATTTAATTATGTTACTTGCTATGGTTGTTGTACTCATGCTACACCTTGCACTTCATGTGCAGATCCAGGTGTGTACGGTTCTGGCGGTCGCTGAGTTCGTGCGCGAGCTGATTATCAGAGACTTACGAGGTAGCTGCCGACGTCCGCATTCCTTGTTTCTCCCTTCTTATTAACATTTTTCTCTTGTATTGGAATTTGGCACAAACTGTAGTAGACTTTGTTTCTAAATTGGTTATTAGATGCTCATGACTTAGTGACACCCCGATGTCGGGCTATCATTCCGCACTTGTGTTTTGGGTTTTTACCCCGTTATTATGTAAACCTTCAGTTAGTTTAATTGCTTTAGCTCACTTCTGTTATATATTGAAAGCATATTGATAATGTCGGCTTGCCTAGTTCCACGATAGGTTCCATCATGACCGGTTAGGTATTTGGGTCGTGACACCAGTTCACGGCGGATTTCAATTGCTTTTCTCATTTCCTCGAAGAACCAAATATATGCATCACTGTTTTCTGAATCTACTACACCAAAAGATAGAGGAAAGATTTTATTGTTTGCATCCTTTGATACAGCAACAAATAGAATACTACGATATTTTGATTTTAAAAACAATGCATCTACTGAAATCAGGGGTCTACAGTAACGCCAACCAGCTATTGATGTCGCAAGAGCAAAGAACATGTAAGCAAACTTGTTGTCATGACCCAATTTCCCCTATAGGCCGTGATGGCACCCAACGTCGCCGCTAGGCAAGGCAATAGTGAACTAGTCATGTATTTATTCTTTTTTAATAATTTCAAAGTGGTTGATTCTTATTTATTGAATAGTCAAGGAGTGGAAAATTATAGTAAAGTAAAGCATAAGCTAATGAAAGAGTAAATACGGTGAAATAAATACTCAAAATCATAAAGTATCTACTAGAATATTATCAAAACCAGGTGTCACAAGTGTACGAGCAACTAGTAGAATATACAAACACCTATGCTACTGTCTGAAATAAGATAGACAGAAAGCAAATACAAAAGAGAGACTACGGGTGCTGCAAAACGGCCTAAGAGAGCAGCTAACCACTATGCCTCAGGGTAACGGGGGTGCGCGCTTGAATGAACGCCAGATGCACCTGCCTCAGATCCTGCACAATTAGTGGGGATGAGTTCCCTCTTATAAGGTAAGGCAAAAAACTTACCTCGTTCTCAAGCTTACTTCCGATCCACAAATCCGCTCCAAAGCCTCAACTTGGTGCCAATCAATCCTAAACTAGCCAAATGTTATATAAATTAATCAATATACACTCACAAGTTCATAATTTATTTGTTGGAGTAATTACCCAATCTAAATTGGAAGATTCTTAAAATTTATCCTCGGGCCCACATGCCCGGATTCCATAAATATTTGAAGATAAATGTTACCCATAACCTCACTAACTTAAATATATAATTTCTACCCAATTCCATAATCACTTTCGTGGTTAAATCCCATTTTTATCAAAATCTAGGTTTTTCAACTAATCCCATAATTTTCACAATTTTACATGTTACAATCTACCCACAATCTATGTATTAAACTTACATTGGGTAGGAATTACTTACCTTTAATAGCTAGGTAAAAACCCCTCTTCGAAGAGCTCTAAAATCGTCCAATAAGTGAAAGAAATGAACCAAAATAGCTTAATCCCGACATTAAATGAACCTCACTGCCTTAAGTGGTTTTCGCACCTGCGATCACACTATCACACCTGCGGCTCCGCTTCTGCAGAAACATCATCGCAGTTGCGGACCATGTCCAGGTGTGTCATTCTCGCTTCTGCGGGCAGAGCATCGCTTCTGCGAGCCTGCTTCTACGGCGAATGTGTCACACCTGCGAACCCAGGCTAGCTGGCACCCTTCCGCTTCTGCGATCAACTTCCTCGCACCTGCGTGTTCGCAGGTGCGGTTCCTACTCCACTTATGCGACCACTGGCCAGTCCATGCCAAGCTGCTTCTACGATCGTTGTCTCGCTTCTGCGAGCTCGCACCTGCGGCAGATTCTTCGCATGTGCGATTGCACCAGAACCCCTGCTGCTTCAGCCCTCCTTCCAAGTTCAACCATGTTCTGAATATCACCCGAGGAACCCGGGGCCTCGTCCAAACATACCAACAAGTTCGAAATCATAAGACGGACTCGTTCGATCGCTCAAAACACGTAAAACAGCATCAAAACTAAGTATTGCACCCCAAGCCAAATCAAATCAACTTATGAACTTCAAGTTCTTCCAACTTACTCCGAGCACGCCGAATCATACTTAAACTACCCGGAACGACACCAAATTTTGCGTACAGGTCATAAATCACCATACGAAACTATTCCCAAGATTGGAATTCCAAACGGACCTCGATAATACCAAAACCTATTTCAAACTAAATTTAAAGAACTTGAAAACCTTCAATGCGCCAACTTTCAACTTTATGCGCCGAAATGCTCCCGGGTCATCCGAAACCCGATACGAATATATGTCCTAGTCCAAATTCATTATACGAACCTATTGGAACCTTCAAATCCCAATTCCGGGGTCGTATACTCAAAATGTTGACTCAAGTCAAACTTATCCATTTTAAGCCATTATTAAGGAACTATGTGTTCTAATTTCAACCCGAACCCTTCCAAACCCAAACTTACCATCCCCGCAAGTCATAAAATAGTAAAAGCACATACGGGGAGTCATATTTAGGAGAACGGGGATCTAGAAAGCAAAACGACTGGTCGGGTCGTTACATTCTCTACCTCTTAAACAAACATTCGTCCTCGAACTGGTCTAGAATCATACCTGGAGTGCTGAATATGTGTGAGTATTTGCTCCGCATTTCCTCCTCGGTCTCTCAAGTTTCCTCCTCGACTGGTTGACCCCTCCACTGAAACTTTATTGCAGAAATCTTCTTGGACCTCAACTGGCGAACCTGTTTGTCAACAATGGCAACTGGCTCCTCCTCATAACTTAGGCTCTCATCTAGCAGAACCGTGTTGTAGTCTAACACATGCGACCTATCGGCATGATACTTTCGAATCATCGACATGTGGAAAACCGGATGAACTCCCGATAGACTGGGAGGCAAAGCAAGCTCATAAGCAATCTCCCCAACTCTCCTCAATACCTCAAATGGACCTATGAACCTTGGGCTCAACTTGCCCTTCTTCCCGAACCTTATGATCCCCTTCATCGGCGAGGGAGAACCTTCTCGCCCACCATATATGATAAATCACGCGCCTTATGATCTGCATAACTCTTCTGTCTGGACTGTGCTATGCAAAGTCACTCCTGAATCAACTTTACATTTTCCAAGGCATCTCTCACCAAATCAGTACCATATAGCTTAGCCTCGTCGAGCTTAAACCATCTGATGGGTGAACGACATCGTCGACCATACAAAGCCTCAAATGGAGCCATCTCGATGATGGACTGATAATTGTTGTTGTAAGAAAACTCGGCCAAGGTCAAGAATCTATCCCACTGACCTCCGAAGTCAATGACTCATGCCCTGAGCATATCCTTTAGAATCTGAATTGTCCGCTCCGATTATCCGTTGGTCTGTGGATGAAAGGTTGTGCTGAGCTCTACCCGAGTACCCAACTCGCCCTCAACTGCTCTCCAGAAGTGCGAAGTGAACTGAGGGCCCCTATCTGAAATGATGGAAACAGGCACACCGTGCAACCGAACAATCTCCTGAATATAAATCTGGGCCAATCTCTCTGAAGAATACGAAGTCACAATCAGAATGAAGTGTTCCGACTTGGTCAACCTATCGACAATGACCCAAACTGCATCAAACTTCCTCAAGGTACGTGGCAACCCAACTATGAAGTCCATAGTAATGCGCTCCCATTTCCACTCAAGTATAACCATCTGCTGAAGTAGGCCACCTGGCCTCTGGTGCTCATACTTGCCCTGGTGACAATTTAGACATCTCGCCACATACTCAACTATGCCCTTCTTCATCCACCGCCACCAATAATGTTGCCTTAGGTCGCGATACATCTTCATAGCCCTTGGATGAATAGAATACCAAGAACTGTATGCCTCCTCTAGAATATTCTCACTCAAGCCATCAACATTAGGAACACATATGCGCCCCTGTATCCGCAGAACACCATTCTCACCGATAACAACCTCCTTGGCACCACCTTGTATTACTGTCTCTATAATAATCAACAAGTGTGGATCGTCGAACTGATGAGCCTTGATCTTCTCGAATAATGAAGACTGAGCGATGACATATGCAATAACTTGGGTGGGCTCTGAAATATCCAACCTCATAAGTCTGTTAGCCAAGGACTGAATGTCCCAAGACAACGGCCTCTCCTCTGCCGAAATGAATGTCAAACTACCTATACTCTCAGCCTTTCTGATCAAGGCATACGCAACTACATGCACCTTGCCCGGATGATAAAGGATGGTAATATCATAATCCTTTAGTAACTCAAGCCACATGCGCTTCCTCAAGTTGAGGTCTCTCTGCTTGAACAAATGATGCAAGATGTGATAATCGGTGTAAACCTCACAGGACACCCCATAAAGATAATGCCTCCAGATCGTGAGAGCATGAACTATCGCGGCCAACTCCAAATCGTGTACGGGGTAATTTTTCTTGTGGGGCTTCAGCTGACGTGAAGCATATGAAATAACTCACCCCTCCTGCATTAATACACAACCTAGGCCAACACGCGATGTGTCGTAATACACAGTATATATCCCTAAATCGGAAGGCAACACTAACACCGGTGTTGAAGTCAATGTTGTCTTGAGATTCTGAAAGCTCACCTCGCAATCATCGTACCATCGGAATGGAGCACCCTTCTGGGTAAATCTAGTCAAAGGTGTTGCAATAGATGAAAATCCCTCCACAAATCGACGATAATAACCTGCTAACCCCAAGAAGATCCTAATCTCGGTCGATGTGGTAGGACGAGGCCAACTCTGAACTGCCTCGATCTTCCTCGGATCTACCTTAATATCCTCGCCTGATACAACATGCCCCAAGAATGCCATAGAATCTAACCAGAACTCTCACTTGGAGAACTTAGCATATAGCTTCTATTCCCGCAAGGTCTGAAGCACCACTCTCAAGTGTTGCTCGTGCTCCTCCATGCTACACGACTAGATCAATATGTCATCAATGAAGACAATGACAAATAATTCAATATATGGTCGGAACACCCGGTTCATCAAATCCATAAATGTCGTCGGGGCGTTAGTCAAGATGAAGGACATCACTATAAACTCATAGTGGCCATATCTAGTCCGGAAAGCCATCCTCGGAACATCCGAATCACGAATCATCAATTGATGAAACCCCGATCTCAAGTCGATCTTAGAGAATACCCAACTGGTCAAACAAGTCATCAATACATGGCAATGGGTATTTGTTCTTAGTGGTAACTTTGTTCAACTGGCGGTAGTCAATGCACATCCGCATAGTCCCATATTTCTTCTTCATGAACAACACCGGTGCACCCTAAGGCGGCACACTCGGTGTGACAAACCTCTTTGCTAGAAACTCCTCAAGCTGTTCTTTCAACTCCTTCAACCCTTTTGGAGCCATGCGGTACGGTGGAATAGAGATAGGCTGGGTACCTGGAGCTAAATCAATACAGAAATCAATATCACGATCTGGTGGCATGCCTGGTAGGTCGGAAGGAAACACACCAGTGAACTCCCGAACCACGGGAACTGAATCAATCACTGGAGTCTCTGCAACCGTATCCCGAACATAAGCTAGATAAGTCAAATAACCCTTCTCGGCCATGCGTCGAGCCTTCAGGAAAGAGATAACCCGACTAGATGCACTGACAGATGAACCTTTCCACTCCAATCTAGGCAACTCTGGCATCGCCAAGGTAATAGTCTTGTCATGGCAATTAAGGATGGCATGATATGGAGACAACCAGTCCATGCCCAGGATGATCTCAAAGTTGGTCATATCGATTAACAGAAGATCCGCTCTAGTCTCATAACCACAGAAAGTCACGATACATGGCCGATAGATCTAATCCACAATAGTAGAATCGCCCACTGGCGTGGACACATAAATAGGAGTACACAAGGAGTCCCGAGGAACACCCAGAAAATGAGTAAACAGAGATGAAACATATGAATACGTAGACCCTGGATCAAATAATACCGAAGCATCCCTACCGCAGATAGAAATAATACTTGTGATCACGGCATATGAGGCTACTACATCTGGTCTGGATAGAAAAGCACAGAACTTAGCTGAAGCACCACCTGACTGGAATCCACCTCTAGGATGGCCCCTACCAACCTGCCTTCTGCCTCTGGGCGGCCAGACGGCTAGTATGGTAATCATAGGCTGATGACCCTGCTGTACTGCCTTGCCCCAAAGTCTGGGGCAAAACCTCTTCATGTGGCCAAGATCCCCGCACTTAAAACAACCCCTCGGAACGGTGGACTGCTGACCTAAAGTCTTACCCTGATGGCCTAATTACCTATTGGAGGAACCCTGAATAACTAGTGGACGGTATGAGCTCTCTAGAATGGCGCTAAAATAGGGCCACGCTGGAGCACCCCGAGAAGGCGGCAGTGATGGATATGTGGGCCTGCTAGACTGACCCCTCACAGACTGACCTTTGCCCCCAGACAGGGCACCACTTAACCCTCCGGAATATCAAAACTGCTTGTCCCGCGGCGTCTTCTCTCGGCCCCGCTGACAAACACCCTTGATCCTCCGAGCGATCTCCACAACTAGCTCGTAAGAAGTCCCCATCTCAACCTCTCGGGCCTTAGTTGCTTGGATACCAGAGTGCAAACGTACAACAAACCTCCGCACTCTCTCTGCATTGGTGGGGAGTATCATAAGTGCATGGCGAGACAACTCAGAGAACCTCGCCTCATAGTCGGTCACCGATATCTGACCCTATTGGAGCTGCTCGAACTGAAATTGAACTCTTCCCTCTAAGAGGATGGAATATATCTATCCAAAAAGAGACGTGTGAAGTGGTCCCAAGTCAAGGGAGGAGAACCTGATGGTCTGCCGAGAAGATAGGACTGCCACTATCTACGGGCCCTGCCCTCCAACTGAAAGGTGGTAAAGTCCACCCCGAGGGACTCTAATATTGTCATGTTATGCAGTCTATCCCTGCAATGATCAATAAATTCCTGGGGGTCCTCATGTCGCTCACCTCCAAAATCAGGAGGATATAGCCTGGTCCATCTATCCAATAGCTTCTGCAGCTCGCCGATTGTGGCTAGTCTGGGCTCTAGTATAGCTGCTGCAACTAGCTGAGCTCCGCCCATGGGTAGTGTGCCTGGGTTTTGATATACGGCAGCTGCATACCCTGGAGCCTGAGCGGTAGGGGTCTGTGCTCCCCCTCTTGCCTGAGATGTGGCTGGATCTACTGGAAATAAACCAGCTCGTATCATAGAATCTATGAACCGCAGCATACGGCCCATGACCTCCTAGAATCCTGGTGTAGATATGAAATCCACTGGGGTCGGCTCCGCTACGGGTTCCTCGTCTTGCTCCTCAATAATAGTATCCTCCACTGGATCCACCGGTGGCACAACTAGAGCAACTCTAGGATGCCCCCGTCCTCTACCACGAGCTAGAGCCCTCTCCGGCCTCTGCCTCAGCCTCTAGCAACAAAGGGAGCAGCTCTTCCACGGTCAGGTACATCTGCCACGCGCTTACTCACCATCTGTGAGAGAATAAGAGAAAGATACTTAGCACAACCTCAACCGCACGATGGGAGATGAAGAAAGAGAAGTTTCCTAACACCCTATAGCCTCTCGAAGATAAGTACGGACGTCTCCGCACCGATCTGCAAGACTCTATTAGGCCTGATCATAACTTGTGAGACCTACATGAACCTAATGCTTTAATACCATGTTGTCACGACCCAATTTCCCCTATAGGCCGTGATGGCGCCCAACGTCGATGCTAGGCAAGCCAACGGTGAATTAGTCATACATTTATTCCTTTTTAATAATTTCAGAGTGGTTGAATCTTATTTATTAAATAGGTGAGGAGTGGAAAAATATGGTAAAGTAAAGTGTAATCTAATGAAAGAGTAAATACGGTGAAATAAATACTCAAAACCATAAAATGTCTACTAGTATGTTCCCAAAACTCAGTGTCACAAGTGTACGAGCAACTAGTAGAATATACAAACACCTATGCTATTGTCTGAAATAAGATAGACTAAAAGTAAATATAAAAGAGAGACTACGGGTGTTGCAGAACGGCCTAAGAGAGTAGCTCACCACTATGCCTCGGGGTAACTAGGGTGCGCGCATGTATGAACGCTAGATGCACCTGCCTCAGATCCTGCACAATTAGTGCAAAAGTGTAGCGTGAGTACATAAACAACATATACCCAGTAAGTATCCAGTCTAACCTCGAAGAAGTAGTGACGAGGGTTCGGCATCGACACTTACTATGGGCCAACGAATTTAAAATACAGAAACTCTAAATAGGCATGGTATACATGAATAATAATAATAACACAATAGCAAGTAGTAAATAAATGATTCTTCAACTGATAATCAACTTAAAGGTCTCCAATTGACACCTACTAACTTCCACAATTTCGGCCATTAAATAAATTATAACCTCTCAAGCTATAAAATAATATCAAGTGTAATCGGACCCCGAGTATCATCACGCATGATTATGCCGAAGTCGTACGGCCCGATCCAAAATAATATGTGCACGGCTGAGGGTCTAATGGCACGAACCATCGATGCATCTATTATATTGCCGAGGCAAACGGCCCGCTCCCATGAGAGTAGAGAAGTTTATCTCGCTCGCAGAAGTACTTGCGATGCGAGAGGACATGGATTTCTTAGAGTTATTATGTATTCCTCAATTCTTCAAAAACAAAATAAGAAATCTAAATCAAAAATTTGCAACTTTAAAATCCCTAGTCTCAACTCTATTCAAGACAATTAATATGCATAATAAACACAATAGTATAATTAAAGGCATGATGTGGATCTAAGTCTACCGGAAACCTCATGGAATGTAGTTACGCATGGACTCTCGTCACCTAGTGCGCACGTAGCTCCCCACATATGTAATACACAACAAGATACATCTAAGGGGATGAGTTTCCTCTTACAAGATTAGGCAAGAGACTTACCCCATTCTCAAGCTCACTTCCGATCCACGAATCCGCTCTAAAGCCTCAACTTGGTGCCAATAAATCCTAAACTAGCTAAATGTTATATAAATTAATCAATATACACTCACAAGTTCATACTTTAGCTATTAGAGTAATTACCCAATCTAAATTGATAGATTCTTAAAATTCACCCCCGGGCCCACGTGCCCGGATTCTGGAAATATTTAAAGATAAATGTTACCCATAACCTCACAAACTCAAATATATAATTTTTACCCAATTCCATAATCATTTCCGTGGTTAAATCCCATTTTTATCAAAACCTCAGTTTTTCAACTAATCCCATAATTTTCATAATTTTACATGTTACAATCTACCCACAATCTATGTATTAAACTTACATTGGGTAGGAATTACTTACCTTCAATAGCTAGGTGAAAACCCCTCTTTAAAGAGCTCTAAAATCATCCAAGACGTGAAAGAAATGAACTAAAATAGCCTAAGTCCCGACATTAAATGAACCTCACTGCCTTCAGTGGTTTTCTCACCTGCGATCACACTGTCACACCTGCGGCTCCGCTTCTGCGAAAAAATCATCGCAGGTGCGGACCATGTCCAGGTCTGCCATTCTCACTTCTGCAGGCAGAGCATCACTTCTGCGAGCCCGCTTCTGCGGTGAATGTGCCGCACCTGCGAACCCAAGTTGGCTGGCACCCTTCCGCTTCTGCGATCAACTTCCTCGCACCTGTGTGTTTGCAAGTGCGGTTCCTGCTCCTCTTCTGCGACCACTGGCCAATCCATGCCAGGCCAATTCTGCGGTCATTAGCTCGCTTCTGCGAGCTCGCACCTGCAGCAGATTCTTCGCAGGTGCGATTACACCAGATCCCATGCTGCTCCAGCCCTCCTTCCAAGTTCAACCATGTTCCGCACATCGTCTGAATAGCACCCGAAGCCCCCGGGGACTCGTCCAAACATACCAATAAGTTCTAACTCATAAGACGGACTTTCTCGACCCCTCGGAATATGTAAAACAACATCAAACCTAAGAATTGCACCCCAAACCAAATCAAATCAACTTGTGAACTTCAAGTTCTTCCAACTTACTCTGAACACGCAGAATCATACTTAAACTACCTGGAAGACACAAAATTTTGCGTATACATCATAAATCATCATACGGAACTATTCCTAGGCTCGGAATCCCAAACTGACCCCGATAACACCAAAACCTACTTCAAACCAAATTTAAAGAACTTGAAAACTTTCAATGCACCAACTTTTAACTTTATGCGTCGAAACACTCCTGGGTCATCTGAAACCCGATCCGAACATACGCCCAAGTCCAAACTCATCATACGAACCTATTGAAACCTTTGAATCCTGATTCCGGGGTCGTTTACTCAAAATGTTGACTTAAGTCAAACTTATCTATTTTAAGCCATTATTAAGGAACTAAGTGTTCTGATTTCAACCTGAACCCTTCCAAACCCGAACTAACCATCCCCGAAAGTCATAAAATAGTAAAAGCACATACAGAGAGTCTTATTTAGGGGAACGAGGATCTAGAAAGAAAAATAATCGGTCGGGTCGTTACACCTGTACAGGTGAAACACAAAAAAATAAATCATAAGATGTGAAGTTTTCAAATAGGAACAGTTGAAACTTCATACTAATGTTTATTATTTTTTTGCTTACCGATTCTGCTGATCTCTTTTTATGCTAGTGTGCGTCCCTGGGTTTCCATGCACCATCATGTGTAGGTATGAAGAAAGAATCTGGTAGTTCTCTTCTGATGTTTCTCTTATACAAGCAATAGCTTTTTGAATAGCGCGTCATGCCTTGTGATATCCAATGTCAATTCCAATTTTTTTTTCATTTCACTTCCTGCAAAGGCTGGTGTAACCTCAATCGTTTCATCCCGAACATGTTCTAAAATTTGCTCACTTATAAATTTTGATGTAGTATGCTTCTGATCTGATTTTCTTGCATCAATTGAGCATTCATGATTGTTATGAAATTTTATCACCCTGAAAAAGTGTGGAATCTTTTATTCTGGTAGCACGTACATTCCAACCACATTTCTCCACGATGCATTCCAGCTCGTATCTCTTTGAACATGATCTAACAGCAGTGAATTCAACTTTTTGGTTTATCTCCAAGCTGTAGAAAAATTTAGTCATGCTCTTCTTGTTCTCAAAAATTGATCCAACTTTTATTTCCTCAGGCAATGCATCGTGCCTAAGTATTTTACATGGTGGAGATTCTTTCAGCATTCTTCTCACTCTTTTTTCTTGATTTCTTAGAAGCAGTAGAAGTTTCAGCAATTTCTTCAATTGTATCTAATGTTAACGGTATAATTTCTATATTTTATTGATCTTGGTTGTTGCTTGTCATTGCAGGGGATAACAAAAAATCTTTGTTGGATTGTGTGTTGGTTGTCTATTTGCATTATTAGATGTTCTTCTTCTTGTTGGGCCTCACCAAACTGGTCTGAATTTAATGTAGCGGCGGGTAATTCTTGCAGCGTTCCATATTTTGAATAAGCTGTAATGTTAGAAGGTTGTCGCTCGTTATCTACTTCCATTATTGGTTGTTCTACTTCAGGTTGATAATCAGTAAGTTGTTCTCAATCTATTGTATGTGCAAGGGATGGTTTGAATGTTGCAGATTCTAAAGCAGCTATACTGTCAGAAAGTAATTGTATTTTTTCGATGACAAAATGGCAATTCTTAAAGGCTGAATCAGTTGTTAGCAAATGTATACAGGTTCTGAGTTATTCATCTGAAGTCACAAGTATCCCTTTGCTTGTATTTAGTTTGATATCAAACCATATTTTTAGTGCATATTTGGTTGAATCAAAATATGTGACTTCACTAATTTTCTTCAAGAAAATATTGAATGATACTTGTTTATTAACCAGAACAACTTTTGTATCATGATCCAAGTAGTTGTAATCAAAAGTCCATCTCCCCTTGAAAGTAATAACAAGGCAAATCGAACTCATCCTGCAGTATGAAAACTTCAGCATGTTTAGTGTGAAGTGTTAGGAAATGAACAAAAAAACTTTAGCATGTATAAGTATGAAGTTTGGCAAAAATTCATTAGAAAATTACATACTGCATGACAAAAACTTAAGCATGTTTAGTATGAAGTTTTAACAAATGAACTAAAAAACTTTAGCATGTTTAGACTGAAGTTTCGGATAAAACTCAGGAGAAAACTGTAGACTGCAGGAGAAAACTGTAGCATGTTTTGGTATGAAGTTTTAGCAAATGAACTAAATAATTTTTGCATGCATTAGCAAAAACTTATTAGAAAATTACATACTGCAAGACAAAAACTTAAGCATGTTTAGTTTGAAGTTTTAGCAAATGAACTAAAAAATTTCAGCTTGTTTATACTGAAGTTTCAGATAAAACTTATGACAAAACTGTAGACTGCAGGACAAAACATCAGCATGTTTTGGTATGAAGTTTTATCAAGTGAACTAAATAACTTCAGCATGCATTAGCAAACACTCATTAGAAAATTACATACTGCAGGATAAAAACTTAAGCATATTTAGTCTGAAGTTTTAGCAAATGAACTAAAAAACTTCATCATGTTTAGACTGAAGTTTCTGATAAAACTCATGACAAAACTGTAGATTGCAGGACAAAACTTCGGCATATTTTAGTATGAAGTTTTAGCAAATGAACTAAATAACTTTAGTATGCATTAGCATGAAGTTTTAGCTTCAATGTGAAATAAGTTCATGCTATATTAGCATGAAGTTTTAGCTTCAACGTGAAACAACTTAGCTTCAACGTGAAACAATTTCATGCTACATTAGCATGAAGTTTTAGCTTTAACGTGAAATAACTTCATGCTACATTAGCATGAAGTTTTAGCTTGTATTTGATTAAAATTTCAGACTTCAACGTGAAACAACTTTATTCTATATCCTTCACGCATTAAATTTGAAGTTTTGAAAAGTTTTTAAAGATCTATAAGTGAAAACTTCATGCTATATCCGTCAAACAACTTCATGAAAGTATGATTTGTAAATGACCATAAGTGAAAATATCTATAGGCGTTAATTGAATTTAGATTTTATTTTTTAAGTTCAAAACTTAAAAAACATGACGAATTACCAAAATAATTGCAGAAATATATATGATGAAGTTCAATCAGTTTGACAAACTAATGCGAATTGTGAAGATGAATTGCAATACTTACAATGTATTTTGTAATTTTGAATTCTGAAGATAAATCTGGTTCAAGTTTCTGATTTTTTGATAAAGCTGCTGAGAGGAGAGGAGATCGAAGGGCTGAAGGAGATCTTTTGAGGAGGGACGGAGTGATGGAGGAGATGTTTTTCACGAATGAGGTTGCAGATCACGCGATTAATGCGTGATACAGGTTTTATATCTTTTGTCGGAATATAATTATCATATTATTATGAATTTTTTGTCAATTGGCTACCAAATCAATAATTTTTAAAAATTGGGTACAGGTTAAAAGGTGGCACAAATATATAGTACGACTGCAAATCCCCTAAAATATACAGTTATTTTACGACTAATTCCTTTCTTTTAGATTCACAATAGTTTCTTTTTTTTTAACTATGATGGGCTTTTAAAGTGGCTTTTGCATCTATATCCGATTTTTGGGTCACAATTGAACCTATACTCACTTTGCAAAAATATTTTCAAGCCTACCCACTTTACCGTCAATTACAGACTTATCGGGTCTGAAGTTAAAAAATAATTAGTCTGATTTCACTTCAGATGCACTTAAGGCCAAATAGGATCTAATACAAATGTAATATTTTTAGCTTTAATTGTGGTTTTGTTGTATGCTAGATTCCAGTTAAATAAGCTCTTGTTTATATTCACTTTGCAGCAAAAAAATGAAGGCATATATTATTGCATTTATGAAAAAAAATCATCTTATATTTTGCATAAATAAGATTACACAAACTAACATTCCGCGAACAAGAAACCAATTGGCCAATAACTACATTCTCTAATTCTAAATTACACAAATATGATCGAAGAGATTCAACTTTTTTTTTTACAAAATATTGGGTTTAATAAGAAGATTTAAATGGATGTTATTTCGGTAATATTGGCAAAAAATAAAAATAAAAAGACTAAAACAAGAAAAAGAAAAACTAATTTTGGAGGAACAAAAGAGGTGAAAAATTTTAGGTGAAAAATTTTCAGAGAAAATCTGTATGGAGAACTGAAGAGGAAAGGTGAAATAATAAGGAAGAAAGGTGAAAAAATAAAGAAAAAAGGTTTAAAAAAATAAGAAGAAAAGTGAAAAAAATAAGGCAAATGAGGAGAAAACAAATAAGAGTAAATTGTAAGAAGTATAAGATTAATGAGCCATTACACATTGTCAGGTGAGCTATTTTAATGATTTTTTTCAGCCTTAACACGTTCTTTGGCGAATTATTAAATATATTATGTCAGGTAAGCAACAAGTGATTTTAATATGAAGAGGAAAATAATTCACAGGAATTTTAGAGACACCACATTATTTAAGTAGGTTAGGAGTAGGGTGTAGTTTGGTGGTGGAGTAGGCGGAGTAATTTTTGTGTAAAAGTAAAACTATTGGGTCAGTAGGGTGCCAAGAGAGCTTTTCCAGAATTTGTTGGCTAATTTGACTTTTGGCATAATTTGGATGTAAATTGTTACTTTCGACTGTACGTTTGAGTAAAGTTTTAACAATGCAAAAGGACAAAAGAGAGATCATCTTCTATGCAAATTCTTAGTTCAGATTTACAGGATTTGCAAATTTGTGTTACAAATTCATCTTTCAAGTTAGTAATACCTCCTTGTTTAAAATAAAATTTCTAAGAATTGAACTGATGCTGAATGGACTAAAACAGCGACTGAAAACAACTATTCAATCGAGGTAAATCTTACAGAAATATTCCAAAAAAAGATACCATTTACCAACAACTAGCAATTCTAATCATGCTATTAAAAATAGCCAAAAAATACAAATGATATACAACATTCAAAAAATATAGGTAAAAGAAGATTATTATTTTCAATGGGTATTGTTGCGATTCATTGAAAACACATAAATGAGACAATATACAAAGTTTGAGAAAGTTTGAAGGTGATTTAGACTAGTATGGAGTCAAAATTCATTATCAATGATACAATATTAAAAAACAATTAGGCGAAAAAAGAATTTGTCTCAATGGGTATGGTGGAATTAGTTGAAAATATATAGATGAGGCAATATATAAGATTTGAACAAGATTGGAGGTGATTTGGACTGGTTTAGTATCAAAATTCATAGTTAAAATCGAGTTTAAAAATTTTCTACTACACGTGTATTTAGCATGTATCACGCTTGTATCTTACACGCATGTATACATGGATATATATATGTGTGTGTGTATGTGTGTGATGCATAAATGATACACATCATCTTTTTCCATATTCATCAACTACTTCGAATTTTCAATTCAAACCACATCAAAACTCCACCAAATCATCCCAAAACTGATATTCAAACTCCTTAAGATGTACCAAATCTATTCAACAACACTCACTCAAAAGAAAACAAACATTTTGATTGGTAATATTTTATGAATTGACCAATTTTTGTCCAAAAATACTATTAGAACTACAAAGCTCCCTGTATCACTTAAGGGTCCAAAAATACTTCTTTTCACTAACTACCGTCTAACGTGAAAAAAGACTGACAGTTACTCACCTAATAAAACCAAAAAGGAAATAGGATAAGAAATTTTAAAAACAAAAAGAATTTCGAACAGTGGAAGTACTCCAAATTGAATTGTGGAGGGATAAAATTGCTTTAAATTAAACTGTAGAGGGACAATGATCCAACTGTGGAGAAAAAATAATTAAGATAGAAAAAAAAATCACGTGGCATGCCGTACGGCATCAATGTGGAAAAATTGTTATAGCTTCATTCTATGTTGGAAGGCCGTTAGTGGAGGGTATTTTTGTACCCATAGATAACGACAAGGGTTCTTTTGTCCCGATAATATAATCTAGGGTAAAATTGAACTTTTAAATAGAATAATGGGCAAATTTGACCCTTTCCCCGCAGTAATATATGTTGCACTTTCAGCAAGTACGAGTACATCAAACAAACAAATCAATTCAACAAAGAATAACTTTATTCAGTCTCCTATGGAGTCCATTTAAAAACAATACATATATGTTTACCAAATCCACTAATGTCTTTTCTGAATGATAAAAAACATCATAATTGGCAATCGAACCAACCAAAGTAATACTAAAAGATAATAAAAAATTCAGGAAACAGATGTACACAAGATACCAAACCGCTGATAAATTAGCATGTATGCAACAATCAATCACCCAGATGTGCATATTTTACAGAATTTTATCTACAACAAAAGCAAGCACCAGTGTCACGGACCTCATCTGAAATGACCAAGAAAATGACACGCTAGCTACGAATGATGACCCAGCAATGCACCTTGCAAATTCTTGACAGCACTGTCATAGTTAACAAAACCCATAAACCAAAACTCGTGATTGTCAACTGAGATAATCTGGATGTACTTTTCAGCTGGATTGATCTTACTAGTTGACGGAGTAATGGCTTTGAGTTGATCTACTGGGAGAACCACCTACAATAGAAAAAACTCTCGCTTAATTATCAAGCAGTTAACCAAATAGCAGGAATCTGTACAATCAAAAACGCAAGCAATCAAAAAGTACGAAAGAGCCTTATAACAGAGAAGTAACAGGTCCGCATACCAATAGGTACAGTAAAGTTTAAGCAAAGCTAACAAAAGGTCTCGGCTTGACATCATAGAATCATGTGGCAGATAACGCATGTGCATGACCCCAGGATCTCTATTTGATGATCAGGAATTTGCAAAAGCAAAGAAATGAGAATCGGCATTGTGCAGCAACAAAGAAAACTATGAAGATTTTTTGCATTTAGACATGCATATGTCAAAAGCAGCATCGGAAAATTCAGCCCAAATAGGCAGTTAACAAAAGATCCTAGTGTTATTTGGCAAAATGCTGAGCTCCGTTTAATATTAAACAGATTACAGACACGTCCATCCACATTAAGAATAAATGAAGTAACATTCTGAACGAGAGAATAGAAAATTATCTCCAACAACTATTGCACATTATTACTCCATTTATTAAAAATCTGTCAAAGATTTCCTGTTATGATATGTAACCTTGTTTAAGTATCTCTTGAAATTCTATAAATCCTGATGACGAGAAAAGATTTCAAGATCATAATAAATTTTGATCCAAAGGATTGCTTACTAAGATAGATTATGCACTTACACTTACTCTCTTCAATAGCAGACAAGACAAATTGTAAATGCAGTGAGATGTTCAGTTCCCTAAGGATATCAAGACAATCAAGAAGTGACCGGGAAGGACAGGAAACTGTGGGATGGAAAAAAAGGAATGACTTTACAACGAATCAGGAACCTATATTTCCATTCCCATTACTCAATCCTAATTCCAACGCAAGCAAAAAAAGATTACCACTTGGTCAAAATATCATTTAACAGTCGATTATGCTATCTCTATTCCCATTTTCACACAATGGCTACACCAAAGTTAATATGAATTCCATTTGCTACATCTAATCCTCTTCCTTCGCTGTCGTCCTCTGGCGGAAAAAAAAATTACCAAAACAAGGGTCAGACCACCACCATCCTCATGATATTTCCACCATGCCTCCAGGGGTTAGCTCAAATATAAAATGTTGAGGGACTTGTGTCTTAGGTCAAAGGTTTGGCCCCGGGCCAAGTGAACCAACTCTGGTATTTAATTGGAGAAGGGTAGAAGAGCGAGCCTATAATCCCTGAGTTTCAAAGATTGCATTGGCCCAAATGGTCGGCTCCCGATGGATTTCTCGGTCACCCCAAAAAAAAACACCATCATTATTAACTGCTCAATATCACGCCACACCATGGGCCTCTACATTTGCATCACAACCATATTCCTCTTCCACACAACTTCTAACCAACTAAAAACGTTTTGCCCCAAGAGCATGTCTCGACATTTAACAACTAACAAAATAGAAACCATGGTGCACTGGAGATATGAGCATAAATATTAATCATTCACTTTAAATAAAGGTAGTTAATATATTAAAACAAAACTTGAAAAGAAAAATAGAAAAGGAATAACTATAAACTAAAAAATGAATGAATAATCTTTTCGAAAAAAAATATAAACAGAATTAAAAATATTTATTAAAAGAAAAAGAAGACAACAGGATTAATTTTTTTTTAAAAAAAAACTAAAATGAAGACAAGACACTAATATGTTATACATCAAACTCGGCCCAAATAGATACAGGTAGACATTACTTCAGACCTTGAGGAGAGACCAGAACAATTACTCTTAAACTTTTAGAATTTTAAAGTATATAGTAGATGAAGACATTGACCCACCACCAAGAAAACCACAATGTTCTCTCTCTTTTCCATCAATACCACAGACTCACGCCCTCTAACCAGCACTACCTCTCATAACTCAACTACCATAATTCTATTAGCCCAAGCCCACATAGATGAAAGGGCTAAAATTTCCATCTCTGGACTTGCAAGACAGGAATTGTCAACAAGCTTATAGACCCAAGGTGTACTTATATCTCACATTCAGTTCCCAAACCCACCCCCAAATTTTTAGTGCATTACAGACATGCAAAAAAGTTCAACAGATCTGTTGATTTTTTTACAAGAGTCCGCTGGTTCAAGATTAAGAGGTGGCCACAGTATGTATCTACTAATCTTAGGGTCAATTGGTATTCTGTTATCATATTTTTGGTGCTATGCACTATCAATAATACCCAATAGTTCAATCCCTTTGATTTTAGGAGTTATGGCCATTGCCAAAGTGCATCATTATAATGCTTCACTCAAAAGTCAAAAACTAAGGCATGTGTTACATGAGTATTAATGTGACATTTTAGACATGTGAAGTCCTATCGGGATGATGGGCGGAAATAGTTGTTTTGGAATCAAGACGGAGAGTGGGTGCATAAGATTCTATATAATCGACTAACTTTATGGAAGGTCTGTCTTCCAACCTGATTTCATCAAAATCTGTTAGGAATTTGAGAAAACTTAAAACATGAAAGTTGTAGCCTTTTGAAATACCTTTCCAATGATACATTATGGAGCCAGAACGGATCTATGTGCAAAAGGTTATGTGCGTTTTACCGGACAATTTGCAGTCTGCACGATCAGCTCTCACGTGCATGGCAGCGCACTCGAGGCAGTGTCACTGCCCTTGCTGCACGGTCAGGTGTGCGGTTGGGCCTTCAGCTGCGTGAACGCGCACCTGGAAAGTCATTTTAAAAGCTCTACCTCGTTCCCTACACCCCAAACACGTAAATTTGCTCTAGAAAGGAAGCTCTTAAGAACCCAACTTCCTCCAAGGTCCCTCCATTGTCCAAGGTAAGTTTTAACGATGATTCTAAGTTAATTTCAATTCTCCAACACCTTTTTAACATAGGTAAACCTTTCAAATCATTAGATATTCGATTGAGACATTATTGTTGAGAAAAGAAACCCTAGAGCTAGAATTCAGGAGGATTGAACTTCAAAAAGGTAATGTTTCTGCTCCCTAATTATTTATAGTTGTGAATTGATGAGTTCTTGGGAGAATGGTAAATGGGTTTGATAAAGAGAATCATATGAACTATGCTAGAGTTTCGGGTTGTTAAGATTGTTGTAATCATTTGGGTGATGAGAAATGGTGTTAGTTACATCTATTTGGAATTGGCCCTTCCCTTTATCGTCCCTAAGCCGAGGGTCTACCGGAAACAGCCTCCCTGCCTTTTAAAGGTAGGGGTAAGGTCTGCGTACACACTACCCTCCCCATACCCTACTTGTGGGAATACACTGGGTTTGTTGTTGTTGTAGAATCACCTAGAATTAGTAGAATGAGAATTGGGTGAAGAAAACACCATTAATAAGGGATATGAGACTTTACGCCCATAAGGTACTTGATAAAATGCCTAAATGACTAAAACATGAGCATTAGTGCTAATATTGCCATAGATTAATCATTGAAAGAGGCGATGAACATTGTGATACGCTTAAAAAGGCCAAAGTTAAGGTATGTGAGGCTAACTCTTTATGTTTGGGAATGTTAATGATTCTCCCTACACTACGTTTCTTTTACAACGTTACTAATTGCCTCAGAAATATAGTTAAGCTTAGTTCCTTGAATAGTCGCAGAACTTCCATTCTCTAGCTTCATAATTAGTTCATGACTTTCATTCTGAACGTTGTGAGCTCAGTGCGTAATCAACATAGACTTTGTGTTTGATGCCCATGAGTGTCATGTCATAAACAATTGAAGCCTCAATTATGACAAATCAGTTTATTATGAATACATGTCTCAGTCTAGTCCTATTTAGCTTTCCAGTATCATGTAAGTATCATGTAACTCAGTATGATTCAGTATTTCAGCATCATGTATTGCAGTATGATTCTCCGTTCCTAATTTTAAGTTGAACACCTGTATTTGGGCCCGAGGCCGCAGTTTATGCTTTATGCATCTTTGGGTCTGAGGCCGCAGTTTATGCTTTATACATTTTTGGGCCTGAGGCCGCAGTTATGTATACGTATACTTGGGCCCGAGGCCGCAACTTGTGGACATATATATTGGGCCTGAGGCCGCAGCTTACTTACTCAGATAAACATGTGGTTTCTTATTCAGAACAGGGAGTTTTCATATCTTTACTCCTTTATTCAGTTCAGTTTCAGTATTTTTCGTTCTTTCTTTAAGTTGCTATGCACTATCAATAACAGATTTATAGCTACTAGATCGACTTTATTTCTTCTTAGTGTTCTTTTATTCAATAGAAGCAGATATATTTCAAAAAAAAAAAAGGAAGAAAAAGACGAGATGAGAAAAGGAAAGGAAAGGAAAATCAGATTTTACCAGTTGATATATATAATAATCACAGCCTTAAAACATTGAACATCCAAAATATCATTTCAATGATAAATGTAAGACATGCTCCAACAATCAGTAGATCCAGCGGCTGATTGGCTCGAAACTGAAGAACCCGCCTCACAGAATTTTCAAAAGCGCAACCGCTTTGATTTTTCAAACAAATGTTTGAACCCACCCCGTAGCGCACAGCCCCGCATTAATCTCCC